>VWZP01004511.1:0-66127 GCA_013396995.1 Dicaeum eximium | reverse complement strand
AAAAAAAAAAAAGGAAAACCACAGGAGCTGTAATCTCCTCTCTGCAGAGTTTCACCTTCTGCTGCTGGGTCCTTCTCCCAGCGCTGCCAGTGCCAAGGATGCAGCAGGAGAGGAGCAGGGGATGGTCCTGGTCCAGCACAGCCACCCGCGGTGGCAGCAGGGCACAGGGACAGGGGGGTGGCACAGCAGCACCACGGTCACAGCCAAGTCCCAACAGAATGTGGTGCAAATCAAATGCTCCAAAGCCCACGGACACTGGGTTCAGGAGGTGATTCCCGCATTTTGGGGCTCTCCAGGAGCTCTGCAATGGGATCTGAGCCACGGGGAGCCGTCCCTGGCCAGGCTGGCACCGCCTCGCCTGCACTCAGCTCCCCTCAGAGCCGCGGAGCTTTTCCTAAAGCCTGGGATTTGTAGGGACACGGGCTGGCTCAGGAGCCCCCAGGGCTGCCCTCCCTGGGCTCCTTGGAGCTTTCCCCGCATCCAGGGATGCTGCCCGCGGCTCGTTTGGCTGTGGAAGAACCAAAGCGGGGATGGGGGCAGAGGGGCAGAGGTGCCCCGGGCCCCATTCCCTCAATTCCCTCCATTCCCTCAATTCCCTCCATTCCCTCCATTCCCTCAATTCCCTCCAATCCCTCAATTCCCGGAGTTCCCGCTCGTGGCCGCGGGCAGCACCAAGGCCTTTCCCACAAGGACATCTAGTGGCACGGGGACACACGGCACACTTAACCTTGGCTGCAGCGCGTTCACCGCGTCCCCGCTCCCCCTGACTCCCCCTGAGCCCCCTCCTGCCCATCCACGCTCCCCTGAGCTCAGGGAGGCGGCGCGGGGATCGCACGGACGCTCCTCCAGGGGACACCTGGGACGTGGCTGTCACCGAGGTGAGGACACGGCCACCAGCGAGGCCGAGCTGCCGCCAAGGGGCGCGAACCTTGGAATGGTTTTGGTGGAAAAAGCCCTCTGAGACCATCGAATCATTAATTCCTGCTCAAAGGGAAGGAAAAATCTCTGAGAAGATTTGGGAGGCTCCCATCCTCTTGCAGGGATGTGTCACACAAATCCCCGCTGCTCTGGGGAATAAATGCACCCCAGGCAGGCAGGGAGCAGGGGGATGGGGCTGGGGACAGTGTCCTGCTGGGACAGAGCCACCAGGACAGCACGGACCTGCTCCAGCTGGAGAACTGGGGAAGGATGAAGGGAAAGGTGGGAGCCCTCCATGCCCACAAATGAGAAGGAAGAGCTCAGAATCCCAGAATTCCAGATTACTGAGGTTGGAAAAGCTCGCCAGGATCATCAACTCCCAGCCGTGCCCGATGCTCACCTTGACCCCAGCCCAGAGCACTGAGTGCCACCTCCTTGGGCACCT
This sequence comes from Dicaeum eximium, assembly GCA_013396995.1. Taxonomy (NCBI): domain Eukaryota; kingdom Metazoa; phylum Chordata; class Aves; order Passeriformes; family Dicaeidae; genus Dicaeum; species Dicaeum eximium. Next base: position 64,764 of record VWZP01004511.1, on the reverse strand, counting down.
CCAGGGGTGAGCACTCCAAACCTCCCTGGGCAGCCCCTGCCAGTGCTGGCAGAGGCTTGGAATGCATCCAGTGCTCCCATCCCAGCTTCCAGAGAGTTCCCAGGGACAAACCTGGGGCTCAGCAGCAACACCTCAGGAGCTGGTGTGGGACATGGAAAGTGCCTGTTGTCCCAAACCTTTCCTTTAGCCAGAATTTTAGTTTCTCTTGAGCTTTTTAAATGCTCCAAACCCCTCCCAGAAGCTGTGACAAGCAGGACTTTGGATCAGACCACCCCATGCCCTGTTGGACCAGCAGGAAAAGGTCTGAGATGCTCCAGAGCAGAACATTCCCAGAGATTTATGGGCAAGCAGAATCCAGCTGCATCCAGCCCCAAGCACTGAGGGGAATTGTCCAGCAGGGAGAGCAGCGCTGTGCCCCAGCAGGGATGGGAGTGAATCCATCTCCTTCCCAAACAATCCTCTTCAGGCTGTAATGGCCACGGATGGCTCGGACTTGAAGAGCATTTCCATTACAGCGAGGGCATCATCTCCTGCCTTTATTCAAATGAGAGCTGTAATGAACTCGCTCCTACCTAATTCAGGCACTCCTCGAGCTGTTCTTGCTTTTGGTTTTGTTTTTTTGCTTTGCCATTTCATGGTCAACATTTATGCATTGCTGTCAGGAAAAATTGCTTTAATTTTCCATTCTGTTTCAACAGCCTCTGTGAAAAACAAAAAGTATTATCCACTGAAGAGCTGTGAATTGACTCCATCTCATATCCAGGAGCAGAGCTAACACCAAAAGGCATTCACTTGCATTTTTAATGTGCAGATGAAGTCAGAGAAATCACTGACTAAGAGGCTGCTTCGTCGAATTTTTCTTGCTAAAGCATCTTCTGTACCCCCCACTCTGAGTCCTGCTCCTCCAGAGAATGGAGCTGTCACTTCTTTAATGATTTCCAGTGGCTACCAGGAACATTTTAAGGCTTAACATGAGTGATGTGGATGAATGAATTTCCAGACTTAGTCTGGCTTTTCATTTACAGTGTCACAATGAGCCTGGGCTTTCCCCCCCCTCCACCCTTTTTTTACCTTTTCACTGGCTCCTAACACTCAAATCCTGCCTGGTGCCTGTGTGACTGAATGGTTTGATGTCCCCTGGGAGCCTAGAACCCCCCATGCCCTGGGCTGATTCTGCCCCTGTGCCCCTGTGCTCAGGTGAGAGCCCACCTGCAGAGCTGGCCCCACAGCACACCTGGGCCCAGCACAGCAAGGAGCTGGAGCTGCTGGAGCCAGGCCAGAGGAGGCACCAGGATGAGCAGAGGGATGGAGCAGCTCTGCTGGGAGGAAAGGCTGGCACAGCTGGGATTGTTCACCTGCACAGGAGAAGCTTTGGGGTGAGCTCAGTGTGGCCTTGCAGGGCCTGAAGGAGCCACAGGAAACATGGAGAGAGACAATTGCCAAGGGATGGAGGGACAGGACACAGGGAATGGCTCCCACTGCCAGAGGGCAGGGATGGATGGGATATTGGGAATTAGGAATTGTTCCCTGGGAGGGTGGGCAGGCCCTGGCACAGGGTGCCCAGAGCAGCTGTGGCTGCCCCTGGATCCCTGGAAGTGTCCAAGGCCAGGTTGGACAGGGCTTGGAGCAGCCTGGGACAGTGGGAGATGTCCCTGCCATGGCAGGGGGTAAAATAAAATAATCTTTAAAGCCCCTTCCACACCAAAGCATTCCATGATTCCATGGGTTAAATGCAGTCTCCTGCACCAATCCCTTCCCCTCGAGCACAAACCATCCAAGGCTGTTGTGTTGCCCTGGAAGCAGCAGCAAAGACAGAATTTTTCCAGCTTCCTTGATTGCCTCTCCCAGCACAGCCTCGTGTATTCCCAGCGTTGATCCCAGCACAGCCAGGTTCTCCTCTGTTGCACCAAAACTCGGCTGCAGCTTTGGATTATTCTGGGCAGGAGTGGGATCCCCACAGAGAACACCACAGAAATAAATTCTCTGTTTCCACCCCCTGCCCTGGAGGAATCTTGTTGCTGTTTTTGCCTTGGGGAGCAGGTCCTGGAGGCAGAGCTGTCTGCCAGCCCCTTCCTACCTGGATTTGCTCCGTGGGGCTGCTGGGTGGGTGAAGAATTCAGCTGGGGAGCCTCCACTTCATCCAACAAAACAAGAATTTGTCTCACAACAGCTTTTTCCTTGTTTCACTTAAAAGATTCCTGTTTTTTCCCAGGAAAACACAAGAAGGGATGTGTGCCTGAGGAGCTGCCACGCACCAGCAATCTCCAGCTTCACCCAGGTGAGGTTTTTTCCCTGCTGGCCTGGCTGCCAGTGACCTCCGGGATTTGGGGGCTCCAGGAAGCTCAGGAGAACATAAAACACAAAACCAGGGCACTAAATTTGCTCCCATTCTCCCATTTTTACTCTCTGTTTTGCCATGCCCTTGTTTATATTTTGGGGATGAGGAATTGCTGGGTGTTGCTCCTGCCCTCCCAGGGCAGGAGTTGGAGCAGCGCCTTGGGAATGTGGCAGGAGGGACATTGAGGAGCTGCTGAGTTCCCAGAAACTGAGCGGCTCCTCGTGGTGTCCTGTATGGCCAGAGGACGAGGAATATCCCAAAAAGATAAGGAGTATCCCAAAAACAGAAGGAGTATCCCAAATAGAGAAGGAATATGGCCAAAAGATAAGGAATATGGTCAAAGGAAAAGGAATATGGCCAAAAAATGAGGACTATGTCAAAAAGATAAGGAATATAACAAAAAGATAAGGAGTAGGGCCAAAGGATGAGGCATATGGTGAAAGGATAAGGAATATGGCCAAAGGAGGAGGAATATGCCCAAAAGATAAGGAATAAGGCTGAAGGATGGAAGAACACAGCTCTGACCCCTCTGAGGGCCCCAGCACAGCCCAGGTGTCACCCCCAACCTGGTGGTCCCAGTCTGTGGCACGGAAGAAGCCCAGGGAGCGATGATGTGGGAATCCTGCTGGATCTCCTCTGGCTGTCCCAAGGCTCTGCCCATTCCTGCTGCTGTCCCCCCCCACTGGGGACACTGCTGTCACCAGCACGGGCGATCTCAGCCCTGGGAGGCTTCCACAGGGCTCCAGCTGAGGGAGAGTTTTCCTCTTGGATGTGTTTCTCAGGGATAACCAGCTGGGAAAGTGGGATTGGCTCCATAGGAAGCCCTGCCCTCACTGCTCGACATCTCCTCTGTTGGCCACTGGCACTCCCAAGGGATTCATTTCCAGGAATAGCACGGCAGGACAGCTCCACCTGGAAGGATCTGTTTGGAAAAAAAATATTCCTGGTTAACAGAGGGGTCCCTACTGCCAGGGATCAGCTGCTCCCTGCGGGAAGGGGAGCCTGTCCTCACCCACAGGATCCCAGAGGACCTGGACTCGGCATTCCTGGTGTACTCAGGGATCCACCCCCAGGATCCAGGGTCCATCCACAGGTGCAGACGGAGATGGAGCCAGCCAGGACTGAGCTCCAGCAAAGATCCAAGGCAGATCCAGAGGAGGCACAGCCACTACAGAGCTCAGAGGAGAAGGAAAGCTCAGAACTGGTTTTGAAATGGATCCCCAAGCCCTGGACAAGGGTGGGGCAGTGTCCAGGTGAGGCTGAGCAGGACTAGCCAGCCCTGGCCCCTACCAGGACCAAAGGCTCTTTGGGATGTGCTTCCCAAAGCCATTGGAGACCCCTTGGGATTGGTTTTCCTCAAGAGTTTTCCTGTAATGATGAACATCTGGGCCAGTTGGAGTTTGAAATGCACCTTGGGCAGCAGGAGGAGTCAGAGGAGAGATCAGACAGATCTGATCTCAAACCCAATGTTCTCCAAACCCGAGGTGAGCTGGGGGACAGAATGAAGAGCATTGCAACAAAAATGTGGGGTACAAACCACTCAGACCCACACAGTTCTGCCAGCTCAAGTCTCCAGACTGGAGAAACTCTGTGTGAGGGACACCTGACACCAAAATGAAACGCCCAGAATGTCCCCAGGGAAGGAAGTCCCCTCCTGCCTCCCCTGAGCAGGTGTGAGCAGGCAGGACCTGTGTGCAGGCAGGGAGAAAGGGATTTCCCTCCATTCCCGCATGGATGAAGGGCACTGAGCCCATAACTTGTGTTCAGATGGGAGCAAATCTTCCAACTCTCATGTAGAGATGGATTCAGCACATCCCAGGTAAGCACTTCCAGGAGTTAATTACCTTTCCTGTGAAACACTGGCGGCTTAACTGCCATTGGAATTATTCTTCCTTCAGCTCCACCTGTCAGCCACCGAGTCCTGGCTTTGTCTGCTGGATTAAAGGACCCTCTGCTATCAAAAATCTCCTCTCTGGAAGTACTTAGAGCCCATGATCAAGTCACCTCTCAAGTTGCTCTCTGATGAGCTAAATAGATTGAAGTCATTAAGCCTATCATCACCCAGCAGGTTTGCCAGACCTTTTCTCAGTCTTCCAGCTCTTCTCTGAGCTCCCTCTAATTTTTTTTTAATCCATGATAAAAGTGTGGATGCCAGGATTTGATACAATAGCCAGTAATGCTCTCCCTACACTTTTCCATCCTAATAGCCCCTCAAAATATAGGACTGTCACATGAATTAAAAATTGGACTCATGTCCTGCTTATCTGGCTCCCTAAGCCCTCATCTGTACCCCCCGGATTTGCTGAAACGTTCCCAAATCTCCTCATGTGGGTGACATCTTTTGTTACCACAGCTCCAGCATTGTCCCTTTATTCCTGAAAGGCACATGGATCCTTCTATCCCACCTACAAACCAGCTCAGGACTTGGCTCATGGAACAGGGATTTCCTCCCACTGTTTCACATCTGGATATAAATCATGGAATTATGGAATATCCTGAGCTGAAGGGACCCACCAGGATCACCCAGTCCAGCTCCTGTCCCTGCCCAAACCCCCAACAATCCCCCTGTGCATCCCTGGCAGTGCTGTCCAAAGGCTCCTGGAGCTCTGGCAGCCTCGGGGCCGGGACCATTCCCTGGGGAGCCTGGGCAGTGCCAGCACCCTCTGGGGGAGAACCTTTCCCTGCTCTCCATCCCAAACCTCCCCCTCCAGCCGTTCCCTCCTTCCCTGAGCTCTGCCCTCAGCTCCTCTGCTGCAGCTGAACCAGCCCTGGTTCTGTGACGTTCCCAAGCTGTGCCCGCTGGCAGGAACGGGAGCCTCGGCACCACAGCCGCATCCCGGAAGGCAGCAGGAAAACCAGAGGGGGTTTGGGATCGCCCGGATGGCCAGTGAGCATCCCTGTGTCCTGCCAGCTGCTGATAAAACCCTGGGAAGTCCCACAGGGATGATGGGAATCCCTCCACCAAATCATTCCAAAATGTGAATATTTTAGCAGGAAATGTGGGAACTGGAGTCTGGTGGTTGAGTGGGAATTCTGGGGTGTGGAGGGAATGGCAGAAGAGGAACATGGGAATGTCAGAGGTGATGGCCCTGGATGAGAAGGTCCAAGACCTCAGGACATCTCCATGGTTTGCACTGGAATAAAAGCCCAGCCTTGGATGAGACCAGATTAAAGCAAGGGCTGGGTGAAGCCATTGAAGAAGGAAAAGCAGGAAATGCCCATTCCTGGAGATGTCCAAGGCCAGGTCGGAGCACCCTGGGATAGGGACAGGTGCCCCTGCCCATGGCAGGGTGGGACTGGGTGAACTTTAAGGTCCCTTCTGTGACTCTGGGAATTCCCTGAAAATCAAGACAGAGACCAGAGCCATAAAATTCCCAGGTCAAAGGCAAGGAATAAATCAGAACCAAGGAATAAATCCATTGCCCAGCGACTCCCAGGGGTGGCACAGGATGGACACACAAATCAGCCCCACTTCTAGCACATCTGGGACATCTCCAAAAACCAGCACCTGCCCCATCCCAAGGAGCTGGGGAGCAGGAAGGGATCCCACTGCCAGCACCAGGAATGCCACAAAAGGGCTGAGCTAACAACATGGAATGACACATCCTGGAAGTTGTGAGGGCATAAGAGACCCCACGTGAGGGAAATCATTCCCATTTTTAAGCAACCCCTTCCTCTCCCACAAGGAATTCCACAGAGCTCCAAAACCTGAGCAGAGCTTTACTACTGAGATGTTTTAATTCCTGATGTTTTGAATTTCTTCTCTGTTGTTACAGATAATGATACCAACAATACACAACTAAATAATTCTCTTTTTTTCCCCCCCTAAACCTAAATTGAAATGCACCCCAAATGTTTGGTTCTCATGCACTGAAGCAGCTGTCCTGGCTTCCTCCTGCCACTCCTCAGGAAAATCATCTTCCCTGTCTGAAAACCATTCCAGTTGCAGGGATGATGGTGATGGCACTGAGCATTACAGGAATCTTTCTCTGAGGAAAAAGGAGCATTTCATAGAAACACGCCCAAGTACAGTCAGAGCTCATAAGGCATTCCAGGAATTATTCCAATTAAAAATATTAAGGCCATGTGTTGTTGTCACCCAAACACTCCCCAACTGCAGCCACACCATGCAATAATCAATTAAAACACTCCATTGAAATGTAATTAATTGGTTATTTCGTCTCTGGTTGCAGATTAGGGTACAATTGTTTAACAATTTAACAACTTCCAAGATTATTTTTGCTTGTGAGGAGACTTTGCCCTTCCCCTGGGCAGCCTCAGACATTGGATTTATCGGCATTCCCAGGAATAGGGCAGTTGTTTTCTCTACCCAAGGCCCTCTCCAAGCCCATGAAATCCTGGGAATTCTGCTGGCTCTCCTGTTTGAGCCGTACCTGTTGAACAGAGCATTTTGCCAAGGCAGCTTCACTTCCTACAGCCCCTTAACAACATCAACACCCCTCATCTTCCTGGAAGCGCAGCTTTTTGTGGATATGGCCCAGTAAAAACAGTGTCAGACAAAGGAAAAATCTCAGTAATGAAGAGCAGCTAAAGAAAATGACCATTACTTATTTTATTTCATTCCTAACTTCAATTCCAGCCCAATTTTCAGGAGTTTTTGCTACAGGAACTTTGAAGTCTCTGCATTATTCGCGCAGTGAGGGCACGAGACACCCAATATATCCCATCCACAATGCCAGGTTTGTTACTGGAGGTGCCATTAATCATAAATCCCTTTGATTGTGCAAGGTCAGGAGCCTGCTCTGTATTCCAAAGGGAAATGCTGCACGTTTGGGCAGGATGAATTCCCTCCTTCCTGGGGATGTGTCCAATTGAGGACAATGGGGATTTGCTGCTGCCCAGAGCTGCTGAAAGAGCCTCCCTAAACCTCCTTTCAGGCATTGCTGTGACAAAACCCTAAGTGATCACAGAGCCCGAGTAATGAGAGGCAAAAAGTTACAGCGGGGTAATTACGGCATTCCAGAGGCACTTCCTGCAGGAATGCTGTCCCACACAAAGGCAATCTGGCTCCCAGGCAGGGCTCTTTCCCTCCTCTTATAGTTTTTTATCATTAATTCCAAGGAATGAGCTGTGTCCCTGTCCATCCCCTACCACAGAGCAGCATTTCCCATGCTGGCCCTGGTGTTGCTGGAAAGATGGAGAGGGAGATTTTCCAAGGGTATGGACACAGGGAATGGCTTTAAACTGAAAGGGAATAGGTTTGGATGGGATTTTGGGAAGGTTCTTTCCCGTGAGGGTGGGCAGGCCCTGGCACAGGGTGCCCAGATAAGCTGTGGCTGCCCCTGGATCCCTGGAAGTGTCCAAGGAAAGGTTGGATGGGGCTTGGAGCAATCTGGGATAGTGAAAACATGAAGGTGCCTTCCAACCCAAACTATTCCATGATTTCAGAACTCTCTGCCTCTAAAATCCCCTTGCCCACCCCAATCCCAGCCCCAGAGCAGACCTGCAGCCAGTTCTGAGCTGCTGCTTGTGAGACCACCTTGTCTTTGGGCTGCCAACCGCGGGGTCTGGAGAAACGCGGGGATTGCGTGGAGAGCTTTGGCATCCTGAGCGTTTCATCTGCCTAATCACCGCGGATTGTAGGTCAGGAACCAGGCTCCCGATGTGGTCCCTGCTGCTTGGCATGCATCGCTCATCCCTCCCTCTCCAATCACCGTGGCAGGCTCCCGAGGAGAGGGATGAGAGCCATGAATAGCAAAGAGCTGCGCCGGGGGGAGGCTGCGATGTGCTCAGCCCGAGGAGCAGAACGTATTCCGTCTCCAAAGAAATCAGGGGGTATTCAGCAAGCGAACAAAAGGTGGAAATTCGGGAGAAATTGCTTCCCTCCAGGGCTCGTGATCAGAGCCGCCCCCGAGCCACCTTCCCTCTCCTGCTCGGGTGCCCTGGGCAGCAGCTCCGTGTCTGTCCTGGAGGCTTCTCCCTGTCCTGGAGGGCTCCTCCGTATCCTGGGGGGCTTCTCCATATCCTGGAGGGCTTCTCCCTGTCCCATCTCCTTGGCAAATTATCATAATTTTTCTCCTACTTCCCACTAATTTTCCCACCATTTTCTGTCTCTCTGTTCCCTTTCACTCCTCGATTGTAGATTCAGAGCTCCAGCAAGAGCATCTTCTTCAGCACTTGCCCGTCAGGCCTTGCCCAGCTGTTTGCAGCTGCTTTTCTTGTCCCCTCTGCGAGCAGAGGGAGCTCGGGGATGCCCTGGAAGTCCCCAGATGGGACATCTGTGCCTGTGTGTCTCAGTCCTCAGGACACCTCCATCCCCTGCAGCAGTGCTGCAGCAGAATAAGTGGGTGGATAAATAAATCATCAGGCCCCCAAACAGAGGCCTTGATCCCAGCAAAGTTATCAAATATTCATTTTCAAGCAGAAAATAAATAAGTGAGAACACCGAGGGAGGACGTTGTCTCCTCGCTTCAGCCCCTGTGCCAGGCACTGCTCGGGGTGACCCTTGGTGGCCAACAGCTCTGGTGGCCAGCAGGACACTGGGCAGGAGCCACCAGCCCTCTGGAGAGAGGACAATCCTCTTCCAGCTCCTGGAGAACCTGCCAGGAACCGTCTGGCTCAGCCCTGGATCCTCCACACTTTGCTTGGGGTTGTCCTGGTGTCTGATGACCCCACCAGTGGTGTGACCACCCATCTGTGGTGTGACAACCCCTTCCATAGTCTGACCACCCCAGCAGTGGTCTGATAACCCCATCAGGATCAAGCCATAATTTTTGTCGTACTTTAACTGAATTCCCCATTGTTGGAGAACCCCTTGACTGAGGAGTGGGAATAGCTCACCCACAGTGGTGGTAGCCAGGGAGACCCATCCCTCATCCTCCCAAAGAACCCAGCTGTGCACCCACTCATATTTATGATGGGAAATGGATGGTTTTCCCTCCTTGCCTGTGGAATGGGGTGTGTGAGGCCGGGGGTGCGACGGGAGCTGGGGAACACAATCCACCCCCACTCTGGAGAGTCAGGAACATAAATCCACATGGAATCACAGCCTCCCCAGCCAGCCTGCAGTGCCTGTGGCTGTTCCAGACATCCATCAGGGCTATGAAATTCCGTCTCTCCCAAATCAATGAACTCCACTGAAAGGCACCTCTTCGATATTGGAGCTCGAGCTCAGCCTCGGTGGCGGCACAAGGACCTGGTGGCAGTGACAATGCCACTCCAGGGACAGGGAATTGTCCACCCCCCGGGGGCTGGGGTGAGGGACATCAACTGCTCCATCCCAACGTGGAGACAGCACTTCCCACCCAGCATTTCCTGCTGCTTTTCCTTCAGTGCTGCCCTAAATCCAGACAGGTTGTGTTTTGTTTCCTTTCAGCAGGAGGAATTGTGAGACTGGATCCGACAAAAAAGCAGCAGCTGCCTTTCCCTGCTTGTTGCTTACGTGGGAGTGGAGCAGTCAACACCGCTGCTAGCACCTTTTAAATTCCTAAAAAACAATGGTTTTCATTCTGCAGAGTTGGTACAGGCTCACAGTTACAGATTTTCTGCGGGTGGATGCACCTCTATCCCTTCTCCAGGCAAAAATCTTGTCTGGATTGTGATGGAACAACACCTGTGTCAGCTCCCGTGAATTCCTGGGGAGGTATTTGCTGCTCATCCTCCAATCCTGCATTCAGGTGACAAAGCAGATGAGGAAAAATCTCATATTGATTTGTTTTTAATTTATAATTCCATTATTGTCTGTCACAGCTGCAGAGAAAAATTGGGAGTGCAGCCAGGACATCTTGACAATCCTTGATTTGGAATCTTCTGCCTCAGCTTCTCCCAGGGCAGGAATCCAAGTGCCAGTGTCAGCTGTGCAGGGCATTTCCTGGGTCAGACAGGGAAGAATCTGGATTTGCTGGGCCCTCCTGGGAAGCTCTCCATGGAAATGTGGTTTTATTGGAATCTGCAGCACCTCTGGAGTCCTGTCCCTCTGTACAGCAGTGATGTCCCATTGTGTCACTGCTGGTCCCCTGCCCTCAGCTCCCGCTGCTCTGCAGGCCCAGCACCACAAAACCCCCAAAACCAACCCAAATCCATATCAGCTTCCCAAATTATTTCCAACCATCCCCACCCCACATGCCTTGGACTGAGGCTGCAGGAGACACATCCAGGGTGAGCATCACTGAGGGTCTCATGCAGCTCACTGGATCCAGGTGATTCCAGGGGTGCAGGGAAGGTGTTGTCCCTTCCCAAGGTGCCCCCTGAGGTGCCCACAGAGCTGCTCAGGCCCCACAGGGAGCAATGTCCTGTTTCTGTGGCTTCCTGGGAAGTCAGATATTTTTGTGTTGGAGACAGAGCCCTGTAAAGTCATTTAGACAATAAAAGAGTGACAGGATTTCCACAGGAAAAGAGATTAAGCAAAGTGGGATTATTTTGTTCGGCAAGGAGATGATTAAGAGGTGCCATGATTGAAGTGTTTAAAGTGGCTCAGGGTTCTTATCAAATTAGGCTGTGCTGGAGATGGTTGGGCAGCCGTCACTCAAGGGCACAGAACTTTGCTGCAGCCTCTGCCACGGTGCAGGGAATGGTCTGGGATCCAGAGGACAATCCTGGCTGGAGACAGTGCCCCCAGAGCGAGGTTTGGGCGGGCTGCAGAGCTCCTGTTGCTCACAGGTGACCTTAACCTTGGCACTGTCATTTTAAACATCAGATCCAGCACACACACATTTATTCCCCTCTGCGCTTCCACCTGGATGTTCTCATCCCTCTCAGGCAGCAGCCCTGCCCTTTCCTTCTCTCCTGGCACTTCCTGACAATTCCTGACAATTCCTGGCCTTCTGTCCCTTCTCCTCTCCAGGAGGCACAAGCAGAGCCAGGGGATGTGCTGAGGGTTTGTCCCCTCTCTGCATTCCTGCCCTGTCCATCACTACCTGGGTTTTTTCTGTCTTCACATCCCTCTTGTGCCACTTGGAATTCCCGGCCGTGCCCGCCATGCCCAAGCCATGCCAGCCGTCTGTAACCTTCCGAGCAGCCAGGATGGTTTCCTTGGATCAGCATTGGATAACTGCAGTGGAGAGGGTTCACCGAGGGCCTTTCTGTCAGCCCCAGCCCCAGCTTCTGCTCCGGATCACAATCAGAGTCACAGCTCTCACCCCTAATTACAAAATTGCCTCTTCAGCCCTTGATGAGCTGCAGGTTCCTTGATGGATTCACCTTGTTCCATGTGCTCCCATTCCAGCTCCCTCTCATGAGCAGCGTTTGGATGTCGAGTGGAGCACTCCTCACTTTTCTTCAATGGAACTTCAGAATTCTTCCCCTCTTCCCAAGGAGTGTTCAACCCTCAAGTGCTTTGAGCCCTGCTATTGTCAGTGCAGAAGCTGCTTCTGAGCTGCTTCTGGCCCTTGTTTTCCATCTTCTCCAGCTGTTTATCCCAATTCCAGGGGATTTCAGTTCTGCCTGCTGAGAGGGCTCCTTCTTCTCATCTTCCAAGTTCCTTCTGGACCTGTTTGGTGCCCGTCCCCTNCAGCAGGAATTTCCCCATGGAAAGGGTGCTCAGGGATTGGGAGGAGCTGCCCAGGGAGGTTTGGAGTGCCCATCCCTGGAGGTGTCCAGGAAGGGCTGGAGGTGGCACTCAGAGCTCTGGGCTGGGGACAAGGTGGGGATGGGGCACAGCTGGGACTCCATGGTCCTGAAGGTCTTTTCCAACCTCAGCAATCCTGGGATTCTTTAGGCCTGACCCACAAGCTGGGCATTGCTGAGTATCCACATGGAGCAGAGCCTTTCTGCTCCTGCTGTGGCAGCGCTCAGGGCAGGTCAGAGGTGGCTTTGTCTGTGCAGTGACAGCCCCACTGCCACCAGCAGCGTCACTCCAGCTCCATCATGGGTTCAGACTGCAGCAGCTTTGTCCCACCTCTCCTCACCCCCAGCCCTTCCCGAGATCACACATCCCAAAACACGTCTGGGCTTTGTCTGAGGATGGGAACAGCTGGAAAGAAGCTTCCCTTTGATTGACAGCAGAGTTCCTGTCCCTGAGAGCAGAGGGGATGCACTCCAAGCTTCTCCCTGTTCCTGCGGAGTGATTCCAGCTGGCTCCATGGAGGGTGGATAAACCCTTCATCGAGCTCATCCACACCTGCACAGCCTGGCTGCAAATTCAGGCTGAATCCTCAAAAAGGGCACGGCAGCACCAAGCCCAGCTCTGCCCTGGTGGGCCGGGAACAAAAGCAATTATGAGGCGAGGTGGGAGCAGGGCTTTGGGCTCGGCTTATCCCACTGATTATGGGATCATCTGCCAGGCCTGGCCTCTTTGCCAAGCAATCCCCTGGCCACAGCCACGAGCCAGAGAGGAGAAAGCTCAGAAAGGCCAAGCCTTGGCAGCCCCTGCAGGACTGGAGTTCATCCTGGTTCCGGACGAAGCCTTTCCATGCTTGGAACTGCTGGGAAGGAGCTGCCAGAGTTGGGGATTTTGTGCTTCTTCCCACAGAACTGGGTTTTTTGCTAGGATGGTAAGTTCAGCTCTCTCCAATCTCCCTTTTATCCTGACAGAGCTCCACCTTCCTGTGGACAACACCTCCACGGCCCCATCTTTGCTCTGGAGCCATTCCTGGTACATGCAGGGCTTGCCACACCACACACATCCATCTTTTTCCTGCTCCATGCACAGATTTTCCCTTGCCAAGGACACCAAATCCCTCAGTTCCTTCAGCTTGTCCCTGGCCAGGCAGCCATTCCTAATGGATATGCAGCAAAACCTTTCCCAGAAAAGCCACTCCTAATTGTGCATCTGTGCCCTCCTGTCCTGCCCTCTGTGCTGAGCTGGGAATGTTTTCCATGTCCGTGTGGTGGCTGAGCCCCAGGCCTGGCTCTCTGCAGGGTGAGGGGCTGGCTGGTGCAGGAAGGAGGCTCCCAGTGGGACACCTGGCACCGAGCCGTGCCAGAGGGAGATTTGGAACCCTGCAGATGTGCAGGTGGATGGCAGAGGGCTGGGATGCTTCCCAGATCCCACAAAGCCCAGCTGTTTCCAGAGTGCTGGGGGCTGAGCTGGGGCAATCATCCTTGGGGAATTCAGCCTCATCCCCTGGAGTGACTGCCCTGGCCCCACACAGGGAAACCCCAGCCTGTCCTCTCCTCATGGGAACTCCAGCCCAGTAAAATTTTAGGGAAAAGGCCCTAATTCAGCCTCCCAGGAGCTCCTCTTCATGGCAGTCCCAGTTCTGGGGTCACCCAAAGGCAGAGGCAGCAGAATTTCCTCCTGTGCTGGCATTCTCCATCCATTCTGGACTTGAGTGAGGATCTTCTATCATCCCCTGCTGGAATTTGTTTGGGAGTGGTGCCTTGGATCCATTTTAAACCCCTAACGGTGAAAATTCCTGGGGTTTACTGGTAGCTCACTCCCTCGGTCACTCTGTTTTTATGGAAAAGAGGAAAACCAACCTGAAATTCCAAAATCCATGGGCAGTGCTGAGGTCCCCTCATGTCACACCCTTTTCCTGCATAGGGAAGATTTCCTGGGAGACAGCGTGAAAATTCCAGAGGGAGGGAGGGAGGGAGGAAGGAAGGGAGGAAGGCCAAGGAAAACCCAAGGGAAAAATGGGGTGGGAAATCCCCAGAGGTGTCCCTAGAAGGGAATCAGGCCTAATCCACCCCCTGCTTTTTGTCTGGGAGATGGGGAGCACATTCCCAGCCCCGAGGGAACCTCAGAGCATCCTGCTGAGAGGAAAAGGCTTTGGCAGGGGCATTGGCATGAGGAGACCCCAGCTCTCAGGGATGCTCCCAAGCAGCAGAGAATCCAAGGATAACACCAGAACAGGGGCTCAGAGCTGGGGGTAGCAGCAAGGAAAGGAGGGAAGGGGTCCCGAGCCTGTGGGGTGAGGGCTGGGGGGATGCTCCAAGGGAAGGGGGTTCCCCAAACCCTCCTGGAAGATGCAGACGAGCAGGAGGAAGGGCAGCATTTGGGGACAGGGCCCTTGGCCCCGGTGACATTTGGAGTGCCGGTGTCTCCGTGTTGGGAGCTGGTTTCTCCTGAAGGGGAAGGAGGTGCCGACAGCAGCAGCCACAGGAACACAGCTTTCCTCTAATGAACTAGAAAATAGTTTCCCTTTAATACTGATTATCCTGGAAGGCAGCTAAGGGGAATGTGACTGCCATAGTGATGAACCCCGGGCACAGCCTGGCTCGGCAGCAGCAGCACGGACTGGGCTCGGCCGGGACAACGGGATGTTCTGGAGCATCCCAGCCTCGGCAGCACACAGGCACCTCTGCTTCCCAGCAGCTGTGCCCCATCCAGCGGCTCTGCCTGCCTCTGGAAGTGCTTGGAGCTGGCTGGGAGGGGCTGTGGTACCCCTGAGACCGCATCCTGCCCGTCCTGCCTCTTCTTCCTCATCCTAGCTCTTCATCCCGCCTCAGCCCAGTGCCCATCCCACCTCTCCCACCACAGCCCAGTGCCCATCCCACCTCTCCCACCTCAGCCCAGTGCCCAGCTGATGAGCTGGAGGCTGCTGCCACTTCTCTGCCATCCCATTCTGGGGGCATTCTGGAATTCTGACTACAGCAGGCAAATCTGTGGCTAGGGAAGAAACCAAGCTGGGAAGATCCTGCTGCAAATAAAAGTGAGAAATCCCCTCATGCCCTGGGCTGATTCTGCCCCTGTGCCCCTGTGCTCAGGTGAGAGCCCACCTGCAGAGCTGCCCCAGCCCTGGGCCCAGCACAGCAAGGAGCTGGAGCTGCTGGAGCCAGGCCAGAGGAGGCACCAGGATGAGCAGAGGGATGGAGCAGCTCTGCTGGGAGGAAAGGCTGGCACAGCTGAGATTGTTCACCTGCACAGGAGAAGCTTTGGGCTGAGCTCAGTGTGGCCTTGCAGGGCCTGAAGGAGCCACAGGAAACATGGAGAGAGACAATTGCCAAGGGATGAGGGACAGGACCCAGGGAATGGCTCCCACTGCCAGAGGGCAGGGATGGATGGGATATTGGGAATGAATTGTTCCCTGTGAGGGTGGGCAGGCCCTGGCACAGGGTGCCCAGAGCAGCTGTGGCTGCCCCTGGATCCCTGGAGTGTCCAGGGGATTGGATTTTACACCCTGGAAAAGGCCAGCCAGGATCCTCCACCACTGGGAGTGTTTGCTCACAGCCAGGGTGCAGATGGCTCCAGTGTCCCCAGATTTGGCCAGGAGAGGTTTGGGTGGAAGTTCTGGGCTGGTTCCTGCACGTTCCCATTGGTGTCTGTCCCAGCACAGATTTGTGGCTCTCAGGTTGGTGCTTCTGGCCCAGCCACGCTCAGAGCAGATGTCCCTGCTCCACGACACATGGACACACCATGCCTGGCCATATGGGACAAATTATGGGATGTACACATGTGGAAAACAGGGAATCTGGGAGTGCAGCAGTGCAGAACGTGCCAGGGGAAGCCACAATCCCCCAGCACTGGGAGCAGCCAGGTCAGGAATCAGCGTTCCCTGCCTGGATCAGCACTCCTGCCCCCCTCAGATGGACGATGTTGTGGGCTAATAACCAAATCAAATATTCAGGAGCTGCCTGCTCTGCCAGAGGCACTGCAGAGTAGATGGTGGAAGCCTGGAAAGCTCTGTCTGCACCTGGAGCTTGCAGGGCTGGGCAAATGTGGCTGGGCTCAGCTTTGGGGAAGGGGATTCGTTCTCCCAGTCCTCCTGGGGGAGGAATTTCATGCCTCATCCCACTGGAGGGAGAGAAAACAGGCAGGAACCTGGCTTTGAAGGGAGTAAGTTGGGAATGCAGCTGCCCACAATCCCATCCCTGCTCCCTGGCTCCTTGTCCATGTTAAACAAACACGTGGTGCAGGAACAGGAAATTTAGGAAGACCCTGACCACACCAGGACACTCCCCTGGGAAGGGATCCCTGGTGTCCAAAACGCTCTGTGTTGGATGCCACCACTTCCTCTGTCAGGATCAGGGGCCTCTCATTCCCCAGGGAGTCCAACAGGTGACTTCTGTGTGTGCCAGGCGCCCAGATGTCCTGAGGGGACACAGCCAGGGCCAGGAAGCTGCAGGAACAGAGGCCCTGGTGGCCCTGGCAGAGCCAGCACTGTGCCCAGGGGGGCTGGGGATGTTCCTGGAGCAGAATCCTGGATCTCAGCAGCACCAGGTGCCTGAGGGTGACCAGAGGGGCAGAGCAAGGGAGGGAGCAGCTGCTGCACATCAGCGATGGGACCAAGGGAAGGGAGGGGGTGGGAATCTGGTGCTTTCCTGCCTCTCTCCTGAAATGCAGAGCGACAGGGACAGTTTATCCTGGGACGATGAGTTTTGGGGCAGTTCTTTGCTCTTTTGTGGCTCCTAGCAGGAGAAACACAACAGTTTTAGAGTTTTCCCATCACAAAAGGCTGCAGGAATGTGCGGGACACAAGAACTCCTCGGGATGTTCCCATGGCATTCCCAGCTCCGTGCCCAGGTGCTCTGCAGTCCCCAGCTGGGTGCTCAGGCCAGGGCTCCTGTCCAGCCCCAGGATCCCAGGGGGATCTCTCAGCATCCCCCACACTCTGCCTGCATCTCTCAAACCACTTTGGAGCTTTGCAGGGTCACAGCCACGCGTGGGACACTCAGTGGGAGGAGGGTGGGGGATCCCTGTGCACCTGGAGACTTTCTCACCCTTTCCTCCTCCAGAAGCTCCAAGGGACACTTTTCTCCACATCCAGGTCCCTTCTGCTGGCTCTCAGCCCTGCCAGTCCCGTGGAACTGAAGCAAATTCCAGCAGGGGCTGAAGCCAGGATCAGCCTTTTCCCAGGCATTGCCTCTCCCATCCACAGCCCTTCCCTGGTGACAGATCCTCTGCAAAGCTCCCCAAACCCTTCCTGCCCTCCTCCCCTGCCCCTGGGAAAAGGGGGATTCTCCACGTGGCTTTAGGCTGCCCCTTGCCATGGTCAGTCCCTGAGGATTGAGGCTGGAGCAACCCTGGAAATTCCCACTATTCCAGGAGCAAGGAATCAGCCAGAATTCCAGGTGAGCCGTCTCACAGGATGGAGGGGTTGTGGCAGCTCCCTTTTGGTTCTGGGCACGCACAGCCACCAATCCCCTGGGGCAGGGAGCACTGGGATTTATCCAACACATCCCTCACCTGTGGCTCCGCGGGGGATTCGGGTTTGGGGAAGGATTTATTCATAAAGCCGTGGCAGCAGGAAAGCAATCCTTGTCCTGGGGGCCCTGCAACGTGTGGGTAAAGCAAATTAGAGCCAGGGCTGCGTGTGGAGGTTATAAACAAACACAGCCCGGGCTGGGAGTGGGGAGGGAGAGAAGGAGTCAGAGGCAGAGAGAAAAAGGCAGAGGAAGAGGGAGGGGAGAGCCCTTTCATAATTCATCGTTCCTGAAATAAAAATAAGGCTGGAATCATGTTTTGGGTAGAAGGGAGAGAGCGTAGGAAGTGTGTACTTGCCAATCTGCCAAAAAAAGTTGCTTTTTATTTTCTTAAGAAGGCAATTATGTATTTTTGTCAGCCACTTCCTACTTTGAAGCAGCTGAACCTGCTTTGCTCAAACTTTCCCAAACAATTTGCCCTCAGGCTGCTGCCAGAACTGCAACATTTACACCCCGAAGATGAAAGGGGGGAGTGCACGGCTGGGGCTCCGTGTGTGCGGAGCTGAGGCACCTGCAGAGCGCTCCTGTCTGCCTTCCCGGGCCTGCTGCACAACACTGGGAATTTGGGAGCCTCCTTTGCCTTGGCTCAGGTCGGGAGCTCCTCACAGGGATGCTAAAATGTGACTCCAGAGCAGGGGCTGATGCTGCTGTCTCTGGAAGCTCCCAGAGTTTGGGATAAGGAGATGGAGAGAGAGCCCAGCTGGATTCAGGTCCCAGTTGGTGCTCAGCACACCCTGGGCAGGGAAAGTGTTTGGATTTCTCAAGGTCCAATGTTGATTTCATCATTTCCAGAATGAAATTCCATCCCCAGGTGCTCCACCCTAAATTCCTGCTCCTCTCCTGGGCTCTCTTTGGGAATCCCTGCAGCACTGGGATTGGGGATTGATGCCACAGGGTGGAACTGGCTGTACCTGGGGTTCCCAGGACTGGCAGCCCTGGCAGGATGGGCTCAGTTGGGCTCCTGTGTCCCCAGCTCTGCTGTGCCCCTGTCCCTCCGTCCTGCTTGAGGTGTCTCCTGTCTCGGAGAAGCCTGTGAGGGACAAAGGCCTCTGAGGCCAGAGGTTCCTGGGTTTTCAGGGCCCTGGTTCACCTCCAGCAGAAAATAAAATGGCTTTTTTGGTGAGATTAATTCACAGCTTGAGCTGCAGGGTCTTGGGGCTCTCCAATTGTCGTGGCCAATGTGAGAAAGAAAAGGCTGAGCACAAGAGGGAAAGGATCCTTTTGGCCCCACAGGATTTAGCAGCATCCCAAGGAGCCCAGCTCCAGGTGAGGCAGCATTCCTGCCCCTACTCCCTGCCCTACCCTCTGGAATACCCAATGCTGTCCACAAATTACAGATAAGAGGGATCTATTCCTTGGAAAAGCAGGCAGTGCCTGTGGGTGGGACAGGATTGAGTGTCCAGCTCTGCAAACACGGCAGGAATGTTGATATTGCCGATATTCCTGTCCAAGAGCAGCAGCAGGGCACCAAGGTCACCTGATAGTGGCACTGGGAGCAGCACATGAGGAAGATGCATGGCTGGAACCCCTGAGGGCTGGCAGGAGTGACCTGGCTGTCCCCAGGGTGTTCCTGCCGGGGTGATAATGAGATCCCCCTCCTCCTGATCCCACACTCGGCCTCACCCTGCCTTGGATTGGGAATCTGGCAAATGCGGGCCTGGCTGGGCTGGTGTGCAGAGAATCCCAGAGTGGGTTGGGAGGGACCTTAAATCCCATCCATTGCCACCCCTGCCATGGCAGGGACACCTCCCACTGTCCCAGGCTGCTCCAAGCCCTGTCCAACCTGGCCTTGGGCACTGCCAGGGATCCAGGGGCAGCCACAGCTGCTCTGGGCACCCTGTGCCAGGGCCTGCCCACCCTCACAGGGAGGAATTTCCTTCCCAAATCCCATCTGGTGACAGAAAATGGCAGGGGAAAGAC
This sequence comes from Dicaeum eximium, assembly GCA_013396995.1. Classification (NCBI taxonomy): domain Eukaryota; kingdom Metazoa; phylum Chordata; class Aves; order Passeriformes; family Dicaeidae; genus Dicaeum; species Dicaeum eximium. The sequence goes on along the minus strand of VWZP01004511.1, from coordinate 45,461 downwards.
AAACAGGAGTCAATTCAGCAGCCACATCGTGAGGGGATCACAGAACCACCAAGGCTGGAAGGGACCTTCCAGGTCATCCAGTCCAAGCACCCACCCAGCACTGCTCTGGAACCCCAAAACCATCACCCAGCACTGCCCCTGCAACCTCTAAACCCCCAAACCACCCAGCACAGCCTCTGACACCCCTAAACTCCAAAACCAGCACCCAGCACTGCCACTGGAACTTCTAAACCCCCAGAGCATCACCCAGCACTGCTGCAGTAAAAAGCCCAAAACCATCACCCAGCATCACACCCAGACATGTCCCGAACCCCTCCAGGGATGGGGATTCCCCACTCCTTGGGCATCCCATTCCAGTGTCTGGCCGCCCTAAAAATGAACTTTTTTCCAATCTGCTCTGAATCTTCCCTTTCTGAGGCCATTTCCTCTTGTCCTCCCACAGCAGGAGTGGCAGAAGGGACTGGTCCCACCCCAAGCTCCTGTCCTGGATCCAAAAGTCAAACTGGCAAGTACAAGCCTTGATAATTAATAATTTCACCAACTAGAGCTGCTCTAATGAGATGGGACCTGCAGAACATGTGGTGCAAGCCAGCCCTTTATTTCCCAGCCCAATTTCTCTGTTTTCCTTTCCGCAAAACATTTTTTTTCTGTGCCTATTCCTGGAAAAAAACGAGGGAGCCGGAGTGGTGGGTAGAAGGGAATGATCAGGAGGACCATGGAGAGGGAAAGGCAGCCGTGAATGCACTTCATGTTTGCAGTAATTAAGGAACTGTCGAAATTCCTAAATCCCAATTTTGAAATCGTTTGGTTGACTTGACACGTCCAAGTCCCCGAGCTTTTAATTCAAATATAAAGCTTGATTGGCAAATTAAGAGAAGGCTATGAATGAAATTAATGAAAGATTAAAGACCAGCAGCTCACGCTGATATAAAAATTACCCCTCCAAAATAGGTTATGCAATAATTAGGATAAGTTGCCACTCTGCTAATATTAATTCTGATCCAACATTTATTCATTGATGAGATTTACTGATTCCCAATGAAGTCCTAAAAATTCCCTACAAGTGTTGGATCTTTGCAGGCTCTGTTAATCACCTTTATTTTCAATTCCCTAATTTTTAAAATTACCATAAAGCGAGTTTTCCTTTAATAAATTGCGTGGTTGAGCAGTTGAATTTGCAGTTGTACTGAGGGAAATGAGATCCAAGAGCCATTAGGACATGGAATGGGAATTTGATTAACTAAAATTAGCTGGACAATGCACTTGGACTCCTCTAACTCGCTCCTGTTTCCATGTCAGGCTCTGCATCCAAGGAAAACTGAGGGAGGGATGATCAGAGAGAGTTTTCCTCACCAAGAGCTGCAGCCTGTGGAGTTTTGCAGTCAGAATTTGGGAATTGGTGTTCACAGGTGGCAGGGGAAAGAGGGAATTATCATCCAGCTGGGATTGGGATTGAGTGTGTCCCATAAATTGGGCAGGACGAGGTGACCTCGGAGAGGAGGGAAAGAAAACCTTGGTGATCCTTCTCCCAGATGTGCCCTGCGTGGCATTTGTTGCCAAACTCAACATTATTCCTGCTTCCCTCACTTAACGTGGATATTTTTCCATCCAGCCACCTAAACTGCACATCAGCAGCATTCCCTAGCTGAGAATATCCCAGGATTTTTAAAATAAATTTTTTCCTCGGTAATTGTGTTCAGCTTTATCATTACCTGGAGTCTGCTCCGCAGCACTTCCGTGAATACGCTGGAATTTTTTATGGACTCTGCGATTTATGGCTCGGCTTCTCTCTCTGTCTTGGTTGTGGCAGATGAGAACCGAATTCCTCTGTTTCTGATCACTTATTCCTGGTTTATAGTGCAATAAAAAATAAAAACAGCCCAGTAAAATACTGTAAATAGAGCGGGTGCAGCTGCATATCTGTGGTTTTCCTGCTCGGATCAATGCATGGACACATCCTGCATCCCCAGCCCTCACAGTTTATGATGGAAGGAGCCCTCCTGCTCCTGCACTCAGGAAAAAAACTCCTTGAACCTCAGCTCCATCTTCACAGAATGGTTTGGGTGGGACGTGTGGGTGATGCCAACCAGCCTGGTGGTGTCTGGGATATTCCCTGTTCCTCCACTGCTCCAGGCACCACGTGGGATGTGGAAGGGGACAAGTGGCCTTTCCTCCACCTCTCCAAGGACCTACACAACGCCAGGGCCCCCTCACTCCATCCCTGCTCCACAGACCACTGAGCCTGGAGTTCCCAAACTCTCCCCCAGCCCCTCTCCAGAGGATCTCGCTGTATCCAGCCTCACTTTATCCCTCAGCGTCCCAGAGCACTTCCCTGATTTCTCCCAACATCCTTCCCCCTGCATGGGAAGGAGCTCTGCCGCTCTGCCAGGCTCTCATCCCAGATGTGCCCCTGGAGAATCCTTCTGGAGAAGCTCCTGCTCCACAAGGTGAAGCTGAGGAGCGTCACTCACACACAAACGGGAGATCCATCACGGAGCTTTCCCAGGTACAGGCAAGAACCTGTTCCCATTTTGCACTCCGAGCTCAGGTATTAAACACAGATTTGTCGGAATTCTCTTGTTTCAGGTGAGGCAAAAACACCTGGCAAGAGCTTGGCGCTCTCCTCGCCTCGAGCAAACGATTCCCAGCCCCGGAGGAGTGAGGAGGCTCTGGGAAGGTGCTCGGGAGCAGTTGATGTGAGTCATTGCCAGCATAAAGACATCCAAAATGGCTCGAGATTCCTGCCAGGACTGGGAGATGAATCAGGGCCGTCGTGACCTCTCCATGTGTCTGGCAAGTTGTTCTCTTGTTGCCTCGTGCACAATCTGTTTTCCCCAGACCCAAAATAACAATGTTGAGGAATAAAGTGCTTTTTTTCTCCTCCACTCTGGGTGAGTCACTGGAGGGAAAGGAGGAGGAGTTCTCCATGTAGATGAGTATCAGGAGCTGGGAATTCTGAGAGGGAGCAGTCTGGGTTGAAGGTGTCACCCCTGCATTGCTGGGGTGACAAATAGCCCCAGGTGGCCCAGCTGGCCCCTCTGCCAGCCCCTGTTGGTGTGCACCTCTTCCTCCCACATCATCTCCTGCTCTTGCTCCTGTCATCTCATCCCAGAATGTGTCTGGCACGGATCCCGTGGTAAACTTGCTGCTGCCAGCCCTGTGCCAAAGCTTTCCCTTCAAATCTCAAACAGGAGCAGGTTGGAGCCTTGACATTTTTCAGCAACTAAGCCAAAGTCGACGGCAAATGATATTTTTACCTTTTTTCTCCCTGCCCTTTTCTTCCCTCGTATCTGTTTGCTTCTCTCTTCCTTTGCCTCCCCAAAAAAAACCAAAAATTCAAAATCCAGCATCACCAACTCAATAACTGCCCTTTCAATGTATCCCTGTCCATGGTGACTCTGATCAAAGGGGCTGGAAGGTCTAAGATTTGCCCCTGGAAACTCTTTAAAGCAAAGGGAGAATGTTTCAGTGATAAATTTCACATTGAAAGCCATGTTTTTCTCCCTCGTTTTCATAGGAATTTCATCAGCACTCACTGACAGCTCAGCTCTTGCACGGCTGTTTGTTTGCAGTGGATGGATGCCAGCTATAACTTAGATCCACTTAAATATTGCATGGAAAACCAGGATTGCTTCCCTTCTGTGGCCACCCCACAAGAGCCAGGGGCAGGGTGACTCAGGGATGAGATTCCACTCTCTGACTGCCGGTGCCGGCAGGAACCCCTTGGGCAGCACGGAGCTTACATTCCAGGGAAGGTTTATATCCCTTTTTATTTTTAACTTATTCATGACAAGAACAAAAAATAATCTGAAGCAACCTGAAAGGTGAATGTGTCTGTTTAAAGAAGGGTTCAAGCCCCTTCCAGGGCCTAAAGGGGCTCCAGGAGAACTGGGGAGGGACTGGGGACAGGGGATGGAGGGACAGGACACAGGGAATGGTTTTAAGTTGACAGTGGGTAGATTTAGATGGGATATTGGGAAAGAATTCCTCCCTGGCACAGGGTTCCCAGAGAAGCTACACAGGGAATGGTTTTAAGTTGACAGTGGGTAGAATTCCTCCCTGGCACAGGGTGCCCAGAGAAGCTGTGGCTGCCCCTGGATCCCTGGAAATGTCCAAGGCCAGGTTGGAGCACCCTGGGACAGTGGAAGGTGTCCCTGCCATGGCAGGGGTGGCACTGGATGAGTTTATGGTTTTTTCCAACCCAGCCGATTCCATAATTCCATGATGTGACAGCAGCAGGCACAGAATGAAAGGGGGAGAAAAGGAACACCCAGAGCCAAACCACCTCGAGAGCTCCAGAAGTGCCCCTGTGCTGCTGTGTCTGCGCTTCAGTGGGTGGGAGGTGCCTTGGTGGCACCTTGAGCTGCAGCCACTGTCCCTGGAGGGCCCAGCCCAGAAGCTCAGGGTGCTTGGGGACCAGTCCTGTGCCCAGGCCCGTTGTTCTGGTGTCCCCTGCAGTGCCAGCACCGTCCCATGGGGAAACCCCAAAGTCCCTACAGATCCCTCGTGAACCCTCTTCCCCTCCAAAGCCACCCTGGATTCTCACCCTGAGCCCTCCTTCCCCATCCCTGTGAGCAGGGGGATGAATTCTGCCCTCCTGGGGCTGGGCTCTTCCTCTGCTCCCACCAGGATACCACAGTGTGGCTTTGGCAGGGATGTGGCACAAGGGACACCGTCAGCAGGTGCCTCAAGCCACCCTCCAGGACAGCCCTGAGCCAGCAGAGCAGCCACAGCCAGGCCCGGGAATGCTCCTGATTAATCCTGGGATTTATGGTGCCCATAAAGTCCGTTCTAGTGACATATTAATATCCCAATTAATACTCAGAGACAGACATTTTAATGTAACTAATTCCAGGCAGGAAGCTCCCTTTGGAGGGATATAAATGGCCTTACATGGTGCTATTGATCCCTGTGGCCACAGCATTCCGCAGCAATTCCCTCCATCCATCATCCATCCATCCATCCATCCATCCATCCATCCATCCATCCATCATCCATCCATCCCTCCATCCATCCATCCATCCATGCATCCATGATATCCCCGCTATCCTGGGAAGGTCCACAGCTTCAAATTCTCATGGGATTTTTTCTCGGGGTGCACAGTGAGGAAAGGGGATCCCCAGAAAAAAGAAGCAGCATCCTGCCCTGTGGGATGGGATGGGATGGGATGGGATGGGATGGGATGGGATGGGATGAATGGGGGCTCCAGCCCCACACCCCATCCTCTGTAGATCCAACTCCAGCCTCTCTTCTGGTGCCAGGCAGAGATGGGAATATGATTTTGCCTGGAAACCCCCACCCTTGCAGGGCCTTCCCACATGGCTGCAGGGATGGGGCCATGGTGCTGCTTCCAGCTCTGGAGCAGGGTTGCCACGGAAACCAATCCTGTTGAGTTTCTTCCCATCTCCAAATCCAGCCCATAGCATCAGAGCTCCCATCCACAGTGTCCAGGGGGAGATTCCTCCAAACCCACTGGATTAACTCCCCCCACTCACCCCACAAGCCCAGCAGAGCCCCCCCAGGCCCTGAGTGCGAGCCCAGCCACGCTGCCCTCACACTCTCAGCTTTCCAAGACTTCCCAGAAATCCACAGGAAACCCTGGTGGGATTTCTCATCCTACCTCCACTCCTTGCCTTCAAAGCCCCCACCTTGGCAGCATCCTGCTGCTCCTTTCCCTGCTCCACATCCTTGATCCAACATCAGGTGCTTGGGTAGTGGAAGAGACCATGGAAAGCTCTCTGGAAGGAGGGAGAGGGCCTGGGAATGTGAAGGGAGGGCAGGTGGAGGGGGGATGGGGGGAAGGGAGGTGCACTCCAGGCAGAGCAATCCCTGCCTCCCTCTTTCCCTGCATCCAAAGGCTGCCTCTCCATTATTCATCCACCTTCAGGGGAACTATCTCATCCTAATAAAAATGTCACAAGGAATCCACAAATACATCCATACCCAGCACCAGGAGTTCCACAGTGCACGGGGAGCTCTGCTGCTCTCTGCACTCCTGGGCTGCCACCTCGCTTCCCCTCGAGCTGGGGCACAGATCCTCTGACATTCCAGACATGGAATGGTGCCCACGGGGAGCTCAGGGAGATACCTGAGCCTAGATATCTGGGACATGGATATCTCAGCTCCCTGCATCTGAAATTCCTGTTTGGCTCAGCTGCATCCCAAAGGCTTTGTTGCTTCTGCAATCCCACAGGCTTTGCTGCCTTTTCCCATCACTTTTGTTCCTGTTCAAAGCCTGGGATGAACTTCCCAAACAGCCCAAACTCTGCTGTGCAAACCTGGCAGCGATGCACAGACCTGTCCCCAGCAGCAGTGGCAGCACTGGGACATCCAAAATTCACTTCAGGGTGTCCAGAGAAGCTGTGGCTGCTCCTGGATCCCTGGAAGTGTCCAAGGCCAGGCTGGACAGAGCTTGGAGCAGCCTGGGACAGTGGGAGGTGTCCCTGCCCCTCCATGAGCTCCCATTCCAGCAGCTCTGGGCAGAAGGAAGCCTCAGGTGGCATTTGGGACTGAGCCTGTATGGAATGTGGGCATAGGATCCCTGGGCATCCCAGAGCAGCCTCTGTTTCCATCTAGGAACCACCAGATCCTGGCAAAAATCAGCTTTTGGGAGTGGAGGAGTGCAGGGAACAGTCAGACCCTGCCTGGTGCAGGTTGTTTGCACTGGAGCACAGATCATGGCAAAATCCAGGGAAAAATCCTTTGCCAAGCAAAGGCTTCAGTCCATGTGAGTCCATCCTGCTAAATCAATGTTGGAATTGCTGCTCTCCACCTGGGATGGCCAGAGAGAAGCAGTGGAGGGGCTGTTTGCCTCTAATCTGTTTTTCTCAACAAATATTCCCTCATTTGCTGGAGTTCTGGGAGTTCTATCCTGACCAAACCTCTGCCAAAAGCCAACATTCCCTTTGCCAGGGCAACCCTTTTTCCCTGTGGAATATTTCCCTGTATTTCCAGGCCCTTCCGAAGTACAAGGCTTTGTTTTATCACTGCCATCGCCAAATTTCAATGTCTCTTTGCCAAAGAGTGCTCCTGGATCAAATTGTTCATGATTCCCCTGCTTTTTCAGTCTGTTTTCCTGGACAGAAAATTTGCTTGCTCTGAGCACTGGTGCCACAGGAAGGACTCTGGGCCAAGGCCTGGTCCCAGCTGATATTTTGTTCCTGGAGTGTCTCTCCTTTCAGCATAAACAGCATAAAACCCCCTGGGAATGGGAATAATCTGGGATTTGATGGACTGTGTAGAATGATCCAGCATGTGAGTGGCAGCCCAGACACGGGAATAATCTTTGGGAGATCTTGTCCTGCTTACAGGAGGATTCATTTGCTTTGTCTTGGTGATTTTTGGACAACTCCAGTCAATCATAGTAAGCTGGGATAATTGCTGTGTGTGGCTCTTCCCAGATCCCATTAACAGCAGGAATTTTGACAATTCCTACAAGCAAATGAGGTGGAGATGTCAGTTCTGCTGAGTCTGCAGCTGCTTCTCCCTTGTGACCATCACAGCCACTCCAAAAAACCCTTTGGAACAATCCCATTCCCACTAAAACCCACCTGTGCCTTTGCTGGTGACTGGCAGTCATAAACCACCTTCCCAATGTCGAATTTTTGTGCTGCCTTTTCGTTCAAAGCTTCTTGCTCGCAGATTTCAGGCCAGGAGTGATGATTTGCAGAAGTTGCAATGATTAACAGAAGTTTAAATAAATCCTGATGGATTTATTATTTATCTTTTGGACTGATAGATCCCCAGGGGTTGTTTATTCCAACGTCTTGGAGCTCATACAAAATATTTTATTGCCATGCTTATGGTTCTGTATAAAATGTTTGCTACACTTCCCCATGGACTACATCAGGGGAGGTGAAACCCCTGATTTCTGGGGCTATGAGGCCTCAGGTCCATCCCCCTCAGGATGGGGTCCCAGCCTTGCTGCTCCTCAGGTGATGCTGTGCCCTCCCCACGGGGCTGCCACCTCTCCCCATTTCCAGGGGGCTTTGAGAAGCACAATCCCACTCCCAATGAGTGGGAAGTGGCTTTTTTGGGAGTGGTGTGGTCAGAGGCAGGGAGCAGCGTCCCGAGGATGCCGGGTCAGCTCCGGGTGCTGATTTGCAGCTCGGGCAGAGGCAGCTGCGCCTTTTCCGTGAGACTCGTGTCAGCATTTGGCAAAAATAGCAGCAGAGCCACTCTGGCTGCCCAGCCCGGCGTCTGCAGCCCGCTCCTCCCGAGAGGAGCCAGGGAATTGCGTGGCTTGGCTGAGCCGGGAATTTCGCTTCTATTTTTCATGCCGAGACTGCAGCTAAAAAAGCCACCGAGGCAATTAATTCGCGATGTCTGTCACCTGGGCAGGAACAGGAGGGGAGGCACAGCAGAGAGAGGGCGATGCTGCTGTGAGCTCGGGCTGACACTCCGGCACCTCCGAGCCTTTGCTCGCACGGAAAACGGGAAGGGAGAGCTCGGGAAGGCTCTGCAGGCTCCCCAGGGTGCCCCAGGGCTCCGGGGATGGGAGCGTCCGTGGGATGTGGGGCTCGGCAGTGCCGGAGCAGCACTGCAAAGAGCAGGGGATGGCAGCCTCCAGCAGGGCTGGGGCAGGACCGAGAGGAGAGACCATCAGTCCCCAGAACATCTGGAGCCAGAGCCTCCAGCTGGGATAGAGAAGATGGTGAATCTCCCATTTTGAGCAAGCCTGCGATGGTTTGTATAAATCTGGGATGTTTCCCTGACTGCAAACTCGGTTTGTGGTGAGCCAGCAAGCAGAGCCACCATTCCCTCCAGGAGCTGAGCACAAATCCAGGGCACTTCCAGGGTGCCCACGGACACAGCAGGAGTCAAACCAGGCTGTGTGCTCAAGAAAAATAAACAGCAGAGAAGTAAAAATAATTGTAAAAGCCTAAAATTATGTTTGTATTCATAGAATCATGGAATGGTTTGGGTTGTAAAGAACCTTAAAGCTCATTATGTTCCACCTCTTGCAGAGACACCCTCCACTGTCCCAGTCTGCTCCAAGCCCTGTCCAACCTGGCCTTGGGCACTGCCAGGGATCCAGGGGCAGCCACAGCTTCTCTGGGCACCTGTGCCAGGGCCTGCCCACCCTCCCAGGGAACAATTCCTTCCCAATATCCCATCCATCCCTGCCCTCTGGCAGTGGGAGCCATTCCCTTTGTCCTGTCCCTCCATGTCTTGTCCCCAGTCCCTCTCCAGCTCTCCTGGAGCCCCTTCAGGCTCTGGAAGGGCTCTGAGCTCTCCCTGGAGCCCCTTTCTGCTGCTGCTGTGAACCAAACACCTTTGAGGGACTGGATCCAAAGGCCCAGACACCTCCAGCTTGTCCTTGGGAGGAGCTGCACCAGTTTTCCCCTTCCCAAGCCGGTGCCTGGCTGGGCTGGGCTGGGCTGGGCTGATCCTCCCTAGGGAAGGGAGCAGAGAGAGGGAAAGGGCAGATTAAAGCCTTGGCACTGCCCATCCTGAATCTGAGACATGTGACAGATGTTCCTCCGTCCCTCAGAGTTTTCCCAGCCATCCTGGAGAGCCTGGGAGCTCCCAGCATCCAGCGATGACACGAGGAAGGACGAGTTTTCCCTGAGTTTATCCAGGACTGGGAAGCCTTGTTGAGTTTGAAATAATAACAATTTTGTATGCATTTGACTATTTCTGCCCTGCGTGAGCCAATCTAAAGCCGATCTCATTTATCAATTAGCATTTATAACGTCCTTATCACCATGGAATCAAAACATTCTAAATGGATTAAGGAATAAGCAGGATGCCTGGGGGAAGTCAGGAATTCATCTCCTCAGGATTCAGGGTGATCTCATCAGAGGGACAGGGACAGGCACAGATTTTAGATCCTGGACAGAATTTGAGCAAGGAGTCATTGGAAATAATTAGAGTAATTAGTCCGGAATGAAGAGGGTAAATTTTTACTCTGGACCTGAATGTTCACAAGGGGAGTTGTTCTGGAAGAGCTCTTCTGGAAAACCTCATCCTCTGCTCCCTCTGCTTCTGGTTTATCCCAAATCATTTCCAGAGCTTCCCCTCGCTATCAGCCCAGCCCTGCAGAGCCATTTGGATCCATGGAAAATGCCCCTGGAGCGGTGCCAGGTGGGATGCTGCTGTTCCCAGCCACTTTGGAAGGATGGATTGCAGCACGAGGACGGTCCTGCTGGGACCAGGAGGAGCAGGAGGTGTCCCCAGGTGCTCAGCAAGGTCACCTTAAGGGGAATTATTGATTCCAAAGCCGGCTGACTATGAGCTGCACCCCCATCCCAACAGAGGGAAGGAGAAATGGGCTCTGGGACAGGTGTGTCAGGATTAGTGGGGTCTGTTCTGACCCAGGGCATGTGTCAAGAACATTTTAGGGTTGGAGCTGAAGAACATTTGGAAGCCAGGATGTTTTCCTATTCCAGAACCCCCCATGCCCTGGGCTGATTCTGCCCCTGTGCCCCTGTGCTCAGGTGAGAGCCCACCTGCAGAGCTGCCCCAGCCCTGGGCCCAGCACAGCAAGGAGCTGGAGCTGCTGGAGCCAGGCCAGAGGAGGCACCAGGATGAGCAGAGGGATGGAGCAGCTCTGCTGGGAGGAAAGGCTGGCACAGCTGGGATTGTTCACCTGCACAGGAGAAGCTTTGGGGTGAGCTCAGTGTGGCCTTGCAGGGCCTGAAGGAGCCACAGGAAACATGGAGAGAGACAATTGCCAAGGGATGGAGGGACAGGACCCAGGGAATGGCTCCCACTGCCAGAGGGCAGGGATGGATGGGATATTGGGAATTAGGAATTATTCCCTGGGAGGGTGGGCAGGCCCTGGCACAGGGTGCCCAGAGCAGCTGTGGCTGCCCCTGGATCCCTGGCAGTGCCCAAAGCCAGGTTGGACAGGGCTTGGAGCAGCCTGGGACAGTGGGTGGTCTCCTTGCTCACAGCATCAGCTTTAAGCTCCCTTCCACCCCAAACCATTCTACAATTCCTCAATTCTCCTGTCAGCTCTCCAGAAATGTCCTGGTGTGTCCCAGCTCAGCAGGAATGTGGCACTGCCAAACCCTGGTGGCACAGGACACTCACCTGTCGCTCTCTGGCCAAGGGCTGCAGAGGCAGGATGGGTCACAGGGCTCCTGCAGCCGAGGGAGATGTCCCAGGCTGAACCCCAGCCAGGCATCCCCACTGCTGGGAAGGAGATTTTGGGGAGCAACCCAGGCTCTCCTCACCTGCAGCACCTGGGCTGTGGCCACCAGCACCATCAGCACTGAATGAAGGATGGCAGCTGTGCCACGGACAGTGCTGGCTGCTTCTCCCTCCCTCATGCCAGAGCAGGAATTGCAATTTATTTTTGTATTACTCAGGGTCAAGCAGAGACCAAGAATTGTACAGCTGCCCTGTGCCCTGGACAAGTGACCCTCCCCAGTGGGATGCTCCTTTCCTGTGCCATCCGAGTGCCACACAATGTCACCTCCAACTGCCAGCACGAGAAAAGGCATAATGAGCCTTCATCCCAGCCATTATTATGCTGGGGATGTGTTAGAATAAGCATATTCATGAGAAAGCATTTGTTTATCCAAGTAGCCTTGAGCATTCAGCGGTGAAGGGCTGGACTTGCAGTGGCCAGGAGTCAATATTTGTCCAACATTAACAGAGCAGAAATGGTCGTTTTGGACATCCAAATGCTCCTCCTGCTTTGATTGCAGAGCAATGTGCGTGGTTCCCTGCTGTGGTGCCAAAAGCCCTCCAAGTTTTGCTGAACGCTGAATGTCAGGGCAAGGACGGGGCGGGGGCTGCTCGGGTGTTTGTTCACACCGAGCATTTTCATGATAAATCGGCTCGGGACTGCAGGTGCCAGCTGAAAACCACCGCGGCCCGGGGTGCTCATCCCTGCCTGAGCTGCTGGATGAAATCGGCTTTTCCAGCCGTGGATAGGGTCCCACATGCTGGGCCAAGCCCGGCGGCCACACCAGAGCGCTCCTGAACCTCCCTGGCTCTCCGGCAGCTCCTCCTCCTGCCGGGTTGTGGCTCCATCCTTGATGTCTCCATCCCCTCCTCGGCACACGGGGCTTGGACTTTCTCCTCCTCATTCCCCTTTGCAGGGATTGCTGCAGCTCCCTGAGCAGCGTGGCTTTGCCTTGGACGGGGGATGAAGGTTTGCTGCCATCCCTGCATCCCCAGAGCCCGCTGTCCCTCATCCAAGGCCAGCAGCAGGGCCGGGCTGCCCAGGAGCAGATTTCCTTGCTGGAAAAGCGGCGGCGGGCAGGAGCCGAGGCACACGGCTGAGATGGGCACGCACCCCACGGACAGAGCTGGCCTGCAGGGATGGGCACAGCAGGAACCGGGCAAACAGCTGGGAAGGGGCTGGAGCAGATGCTCCGCATCCCAGCCAGGTGGCAGGAGCAGGGAAAGGCACCGGGAAAGAGCTGAGAGCGCTGCGAAATCCGGAGCTGCTGCTGCTGGGAAGGCTCAGCCCTGCATCCACATCCCTCCGCACCCAAAGCCTTCCTGCAGACCCTGGACAGCTCCAGACTGCCGCTCATCCCTCTCCACCCTCGGATGGATCCCAGGACCTTCCTCAGCCACACAGGGCTTCACCCTGCTCCTTCTCGAGCCTCAAGCCTGGAGTTCACATTTCCTGGGATCTCTCTTTGTGTCCAAACTGGATTTTGCTCTCTGGGAGCTGTGCCTGGAAAGCGTCGCTGGACAAGGGGCAGCAGGAGGGGGAAAAGCCTGAGGAGGCTTTTCTGAGGAGGAAAAGCCCAGAACAGCTTCATGGCATCTCTCAGTGCACAGTGGCAATTTGTGTGGAGTGAAGGATGGGCCAGAAATGCCTCAGGGCTTCTCTAATCCTCCTTTTTTCCCTTTCTGAGTGCACAATCTTTGCTCCAACTTCAGGCTGACCTTCCCAGCCTTCCTTCTGCTCCTGCTGCCCACAGGGAGGCAGGAAAATGGGATCCTGCTGTTAACAGCCCCCTCTGCCCCTGCAGCAGCTCCTGGGTGCTCAGCACCGCACCCAAGGGTGCTGGAGAGGTGCACGTGCTCCCAGGAGCCAGAGATGCTGGAAGGGAGTACGGGTGGAGCCAGGATGGAGCAGCCAGCACTGAAGGCAGAGAGGGAAGCACCCAGCAGGGAGCACCTGCAGAGCAACCCAGCCAGCATGGGGCTCACATCCCTGATTTTGGGAGACCTGCTGGCTATCCAGGAGGCAATTTTGCAGCAAAAGATCATTATTTATATTTATAATTAGCAGGATGAGCTGCTGGGCTGGGGTACAGAGCAGCAAGAAGGGGGTGCCCAGGTCCAAACCCTCGGTCAGCTCCTGCCTGGGGGATGCCCCACAACACAAAAGGCCCCAGCAGCACATCCTTCCCTTTATCCTGGATAAAAAGCATCAAATCCACAGGTTTGGGAAATTTTACCATGAACACTGGTCCAGAGTGTCGCTGGCAGGCAACAAAGGCTGGGAAAAGGAAAACCAGCTCAGAAACAGGTGCTTGCACTCCCACTGTGTTATGTGTTAAACATAATTTACCCTGCATCCCTGGACCCTACAGCCACGGCTGCCCCTGGCACTGATCCGTGGGAAAGGGGACCCAGCAGAACCCCCCCTCTGAGGGCTCTGAGCAGCCAAACACAGCTCTGTCAGAGTGATGGAGGAGCTCCCAGAGGCACCAGGACACACTGGGAATGTTTTGGGCTCCCCTCTGTCGTTCCTGGTGGATTTCCTGCTGTTTCTGAGCCCTCACTGCGGAGTCCGTGCTCAGGCAGCTCCGGCTGCTCCCCCTCCGAGCTGTCAGCGCTGCCAGCTGGGGGCTGTGCGTGGCTGCAATGTGGGAAGAGGCTCCCAGAACCAGGCTGGCTGTGCTGGTTGCTGCTCTCCAGGCTGGCTGCTCCCAGCTCCCGGAGTTCTCTTCCCTCAGCAGCTTTTCTCTCCCAGCCTGGGCTGGAGGCTTCCATCCTCTCCCATCTGCCACAATGATGTCGGCAGGCCCCATCCATCCCAGTGCCTGCAGTGCCAGTTCCTCTGGGAGCAGCAGCGGGATCCCCGGTGCCAAACGGCCTCCCAAAGGCAAAGCGGCCTTTGGGAAAAAGGAATGGAGCAGCGCTTGGAGAAAATCAAATTTCATCAAGCAAACAGCCCTGCGTGCCCCCAGAGCCAGAGCACAGCTCTGAACTCATGTCTGCTCTTCTTCCCAGGGGATGGGATGGGATGGGATGGGATGGGATGGGATGGGATGGGCCCAGGAACAGGGAATGTGGCTGCTCTGCAAGCAGGGGAGGTGCAGCCAGCACAAACATCCTCACCAGCCCCAGAGAACACTGAGAGGGTGGCACGAGCTGATATGGAAATCGTGGAATCACATTTTGGGTTGGGAAAGGCCTCAAAGCCCATCCCATTCCAATCCCCTGCCATGGCAGGGACACCTCCCACTGTCCCAGGCTGCTCCAAGCCCTGTCCAGCCTGGCCTTGGGCACTGCCAGGGATCCAGGGGCAGCCACAGCTGCTCTGGGCAGCACTGAAATGAGAGGCTCCATTGTCTCCTCTGGAAACAGCCAGGAATAATCCATGGATCCAGCACCCACAGGTTTGTAGCCAATTCCATGCATTTCCCACTCTGATGGAAAGCAAAACCTTCTCCTGAGGAGATGCTCAGTCTGTGTGGATCCACCAGGCTCTCCCTGGGAACAGCCTGAGGGGAAAACACTCTGAACTCCATGGAAACTGCATTTACTTTGGAAAACTTGGATTGGACCTCAGGGCTCAGCCCATTTAATGCTTGAGAAGCTCCATCCTTTGCAGGTCAGGTGTTTCCATGCTCAAGTTTCACTCTGTGCTTCCTTGGAGTCTCTCTGCTGTCTCCTGCTTCTCCAGCCTGGATTTTGTGTTGGAGAGGCTCCCTGGCCCCAGCTGAAGGATAATAATTGAATAACATGCAACATTACACTCCTAGGTTTCATTCATTTTCACACTCGCAGCATCTGTAAAATCTAAAATGAGGTCTCATCTCCAGGCTGTCATCCTGCCCAGCAACAACAAATTCCAGCGAAAAGGGAGGACATTGCAAATCCAAACCTGTGAATTACCTCAAACAATCTCAATCAGGATTTGATTCACATTTCAGGGCACAGCTCCCACAGTAAATTAATAAGTTATAAGCTTGTAATATTTTCAATGGCTTGATATGGCAGCATTTTTCATTTCAATTAGGGGGAAGAGCACAATTGGATTCCTGAGCCTTGGCTGGGAAGGAAACACATTATTCCCTCAGGGTAACGACCTCAGCAGCATCCAGGAGCCTCCACATCCCTGGAATCTTCTAGGTGAGCCAGTGGGAGCTGCTGGAAAGGATTTATTAAAATACCTCCAAACAATCCCCAGCAGGGAGGGGGAATCATACCTGGCACTGCAATGTTGTTCCTCCTCTCCTGAGCTCCCAAAATTCCTCCCTGCAGGACCCTTCCAGGCCTCAGCAGGGTGGAGGAGCTGCCCTGAGAGGTCTCACTGGGGCATCTCCTGTCTGCACTGAGCTCCAAAAGTTTGGATGCAGCACCTTCAAGGGCCAAAATTCAGGTGGACAAAACATTGAGGTTATTTTGGGTTTCAAAGTTGCTTTTCTCAGCCCTGACAGGAGGATTTATCCTGATCCTTCCTTTGGTTCTCACATCCCTCTGTGGCTGAATCCCAGCTGGATCTGGGGAGCAGCAGGGACAGTGATGGCCTTGTCCTTGTTTCTTCCCCTTTTATTTGGTTTATACGAGGCCCTTGGACCTGTCACAAACCCTGTGGAATATCAGGACCACGGGAAGGAACCAGCCATGGGTGTAAAATAAAGAATAGCTCAGCTTTGCAATGATTTAGGCTATGAGAAGCAATGAGAAGCTTTTGGAATTTGCAAGTCTGAAAAAAACCCCATGATTATCAAAAATCCCTTCTCCAGTTCAAGAAGTTCGGTGTCTGGCAGTTGGAGTTCACAAATTTAACATGAAATAAAGCCAAGCTTTAGGTTTAAAACACTGGGCTAAGCCTGGCTCAAGGCTTTGGCTGTGGAATTTTGTGGAGGACAAGTCCTGGCCTTGCACAGAGGTGCTGGGAGAGCACCAAAACAGATCCACAGAGCACAAGAATGAGGGAATACCTCCTTAAAGAGGAAAAAATCCATAAAAATCCAACCTGTGGGCTCGAGGGCCTCTGCCACCCCATCTATGAATTTGATTCAAGCAGGCAAACCAACGAACACCATGGTTTTGGATATTGCCAGTCACAAAATTCCCTTTAAAACCCACATTTTCATGTGCCCCGAGTTCCTGGATTGGAGTTTGTGGATCCTTGCACAGCAGTCTGGGGTCTGGAAGTGTCTCAAGCACTGGAACAGGGAGAGCAACAGGGTCAGAATGGACCCTGAGACTGCTCCCCCACTTTGAGTTATTCCCACCAGGAATCAGGCACCAACCTCCCTCTGTTTTCCACGTTTACCCACAGAGATCCACTCAAAAACAGATCGGGGAGTCAAAATGGGGGCATTTCCCAGGGAAATTTGATTCAATCAGGCAAGCCAAGGAATTCAAACTGTTTTTTCGGGTAAAACCTCCAGGCTCTGTGCGCCTGGGACGGTGAGCACGAGGAGCAGAGATGCGGCTACCGAGGCCTCTCCAAAGGCACTACTGCTCCGGTATTTCCCATTTTCCCGTGCCTCAGGAATGCTCTGGCACGTTTTTCCAGGAGCGGCTCGGCGGTGNGGTGTAAAATAAAGAATAGCTCAGCTTTGCAATGATTTAGGCTATGAGAAGCAATGAGAAGCTTTTGGAATTTGCAAGTCTGAAAAAAACCCCATGATTATCAAAAATCCCTTCTCCAGTTCAAGAAGTTCGGTGTCTGGCAGTTGGAGTTCACAAATTTAACATGAAATAAAGCCAAGCTTTAGGTTTAAAACACTGGGCTAAGCCTGGCTCAAGGCTTTGGCTGTGGAATTTTGTGGAGGACAAGTCCTGGCCTTGCACAGAGGTGCTGGGAGAGCAGCAAAACAGATCCACAGAGCACAAGAATGAGGGAATTCCTCCTTAAAGAGGAAAAAATCCATAAAAATCCAACCTGTGGGCTCGAGGGCCTCTGCCACCCCATCTATGAATTTGATTCAAGCAGGCAAACCAACAAACACCATGGTTTTGGATATTGCCAGTCACAAAATTCCCTTTAAAACCCACATTTTCATGTGCCCCGAGTTCCTGGATTGGAGTTTGTGGATCCTTGCACAGCAGTCTGGGGTCTGGAAGTGTCTCAAGCACTGGAACAGGGAGAGCAACAGGGTCAGAATGGACCCTGAGACTGCTCCCCCACTTTGAGTTATTCCCACCAGGAATCAGGCACCAACCTCCCTCTGTTTTCCATGTTTACCCACAGAGATCCACTCAAAATCAGATCAGGGAGTCAAAATTGGGGCATTTCCCAGGCAAATTTGATTAAGTCAGGGAAACAAAAAAAACCCCTCATGATCTTGGACATGCCAATTGCAAAATTCCCTAAGAAATGTACATTTTCATGTGCCCAGAGCTCCTGGGTTTGAGGGTCTGGAGCCTTGCACAGCAGTTTTGGCTCTGACCAAGTGGCTGACTGGTGTCTTAGGAGCAGGGACAAAATGGACCATGTTAAACCCTGAGCCTGCTCCTCCCTTTTGAGTTATTCCAACCTCCCTGTGCTTTCCACGTTTACCCACAGAGATCCACTCAAAAACAGATCGGGGAGTCAAAATGGGGGCATTTCCCAGGGAAATTTGATTCAATCAGGCAAGCCAAGGAATTCAAACTGTTTTTTCGGGTAAAACCTCCAGGCTCTGTGCGCCTGGGACGGTGAGCACGAGGAGCAGAGATGCGGCTCCCGAGGCCTCTCCAAAGGCACTGCTCCGGTATTTCCCATTTTCCCGTGCCTCAGGAATGCTCTGGCACGTTTTTCCAGGAGCGGCTCGGCGGTGCAGCTAAAGCTCCTTCCGAACATCAAAGAGCTCGAACAGTAAAACCCATCAAAATTTTCCTAATCAAAACCGCACGTAATTGTCAAGCGAAGGCAGAGAACAGAAGTCGGGCGATCTCTGTGAACCCCCAGCTTCACTCAGACTTAGCAATTAAGCACCGGCTGCTGCTCCGAGGAGCTGCGAGGCTGGGGGGGGTGAAAGTCGCAGCTCTCCAGCACCAATTAGCAGCTAATGAACATCAGCAATCCCCCTGGAGAAGGGAGCTGCAGACAAAACCGGGACCAAAATACCACCCACGCTTTAAGCCGGCCTAAAGCCGCACCTCTGCTGCGGGGGATGCTCCGTGTCCCTGTCCCGCTGCATCCGCGGGGCTGGGAAAGGAGAAAGGCACGGGAATTCCAGGCAGCTGGAGGAGGGAAGGTGGGGTTGGAAGTGTTGCTTTTCCCAGGTCAGTCAGCAGCACCAGGGAGGGAGGGAGGCAGGGAGAGAGCCTGGAATAATTTCAGCAGCGCTGCCATTCCATGTGAAATCAGACCCTGAAAGGAAGTCAGTCAATTTAAACCCGCTCCTGAAGGGGAATAATTAAACACTCCAAAGATGTGGGAGAATTTTAAGCAGTCAGCAAGGATTTAAAGACAACATATCATTCCTAGCCGGAATAATAATAATAAAAGAAGAGGGAATGTAGGCAGGCACGGCAGACGGTGCTGACTGAAGGGAGCCTCAGTCAGTCGAAGCAGGCTCACCTCGGCAGCCTGGGAGGGATGGAAGGGCTGCAGAACAGCCCGGCGTGCACGGGCTGCCCCAAAAACAGCAGGGCAGAACCTGGAAGGGCATGGAAAGGTGTCTGGAATAGGGAAATTTAATCATAAGTCTGGAAAAGAGTGGAGGGAAGGGGAAAAGGGGAGAGGGAAGGGAAGGGAAGGGATCCAGGGGAATTGGTGCCTGGTGCTGCAGGTGTGTCTGTGGCAGGCCTTGGTGACACAGCAAGTCCCAGGATCAGTGCAGGACCATCTTCTGCCAGGACATTCCACAGATGAGGCAGGAAAAGCTCAGTGGGGAAGCAGAGCAAGGAGGTTTCCAAGCCTAGGAAAACACTGGAGACTGCTGATTGCAGCAGACTACAAAGGGAATTTCAGATCCATCCTGGGCTCCCGATAAGAAAAGCACCAAGCATCCTAATTTCTGGATTTTCCTGGATCAAGGGAAAAAGAAGTCTCTGAGTACAGAGTGGCGGCACCCCTAAAGTGCCCCACCATAAAAGATTTTTATTGTCACAGAATCCCAGACTGAGCTGGGGTGGAAAAGACCTTAAAGATTGTCTCATTCCACCCCTGCCAGGGCAGGGACACCTCCCACTGTCCCTGGCTGCTCCAAGCCCCATCCAGCCTGGCCTTGGACACTGCCAGGGATCCAGGGGCAGCCACAGCTTCTCTGAGCACCCTGTGCCAGGGCCTGCCCACCCTCCCGGGGAGGAATTTCATCCCGATATCCCATCCCTCTCTTTAATTATCCCTTCCAGAGAACAAATCAGCCTGACCACATCATCAGGCACATCCCTGGAGCAGAGGAATTTTTGCAGGGAAAGATGAGCCAAAGGTTCCTTGTGGAAATGAGAGTAAAACTGTCACCATCTCCTGTATTCCAAAGGATTTCCATGTGCAACATGGATTAGAGGAAGGTGCCTCTGTGAGCATTACTCAGTGCAAGAGTTTAATCTCACAGCTCCTGTGAAGGAGAGATCCAAGACTCCAAAGATACCCAAAGCCTCATCTCAGCACCAGACACCTGGAAAGAAGAACTCACAGCAAACAAGATTTATGTGCATCGAGGAAATCAAAGCTCTGTGTAAGCTTTTTGGAAGGTAATTAATACATTTTGGCATTTGGGCACATCTGACACAGCAGAGAATGTGCTGGACTGCAGGAGAATCCAAAGGGCTGAGTGGAATGACCAGGAAAGAAACTCAGCCTGCCCTGAGCTTCCCACCCCAAACAGGTGTTGACCTAAACAGAAATGAGGAAATGGCTGGAAATATCAAAGGTTTTGTGTTCAGGGAACTTCTGCTCTTTCCAAATCTCTCAAAGCACCACAGAACTGTTAAAATTGGCGAATAAGTGAGAATTCTTGGGAAAGGCATGAAGGAAAAGAATTATGCAAATGTGCAGATGATGGAAACAAAGATCTGGTGGGAGGATGGGAGAAAGAGCCTGAACTCTCAAAAAGCCCATGGCTTTCCCTTCAGAGGGGTAAAAGCAATCTCTGAGAAGATCACACACCCAAAAATAAACACATCAGACAGTTCTTGGTGATGGGGGATGAACATTGAGCAAGAGCTGAAAAAGAAATATCTCCAGGCATCCCCCGTTTCCCAATGCCTTCAGAAAGAGCAGGAAAATGGTACAAAAAGCAGCATTTTGCGGGCACTCTGAGGACACAGTACAAGCCCCAGCAGCGTTCCCTGATTCTTCAAGAGCTTGGAAGTTTCCTGTCATGTTGCCACCTCCTGACCCCGCTGATCTGGAGCTCACATTCAAAGGTAGCCAAATCAAAGGCGGTGCCAGCCCCCGACAAGGCTGGGACACCACCAGTGGCAATTACTGGAATCAGAGGGATCAGGGAGCAGCTCTTCCTAAAAAGCTCAGTTCAGCTCCACAAGGAATGGACTCACTCAGGAGAGGGATAAAGAATTCCCTTTGCTCCTGCCTCACCTCCCAGATCAGGAATTTTTCATGGAAGGGGAATCACTGTAGAGCCCTTCATCCCTCGGCAATTCCATCCCAGGCCTGCTGCTGCTGCTTTGAGGCTCCCTACCACAAGTTCCATGATTTGGAGCAGCCTGGATGGTCAGGACATGGAGAAAATCCAGCATGAGGCTCCTCAACACCCTGGATCCCTCTGGAGTCCTTGGGAACACAGAGCTGAGCTGAAATAGCACCAAATATCCTCACCAGCCTGAGGAGAAACACTGAGAGAGTGTCATGAGCTGATCTCAAAATCGTAGAATCATAGTTTAGACTGGAGAGAACCTTAGAGCCCATCCAGTGCCACTCCTGCCACAGCAGGGACACTTTGCACTGTCCCAATCTGCTCCAAGCCCTGTCCAGCCTGGCCTTGGACACTTCCAGGGGCAGCCACAGCTTCTCTGGGCACCCTGTGCCAGGGCCTGCCCACCCTCCCAGGGAACAATTCCTAATTCCCAATATCCCATCCATCCCTGCCCTCTGGCAGTGGGAGCCAGTCCCTGGGTCCTGTCCCTCCATCCCTTGGCAATTGTCTCTCTCCATGTTTCCTGTGGCTCCTTCAGGCCCTGCAAGGCCACACTGAGCTCACCCCAAAGCTTCTCCTGTGCAGGTGAACAATCCCAGCTGTGCCAGCCTTTCCTCCCAGCAGAGCTGCTCCATCCTCTGCTCATGCTGGTGCCTCCTCTGGCCTGGCTCCAGCAGCTCCAGCTCCTTGCTGTGCTGGGCCCAGGGCTGGGGCAGCTCTGCAGGTGGGCTCTCACCTGAGCACAGGGGCACAGGGGCAGAATTCCCCCTGCCCTGCTGCCCACGCTGGGGCTCAGCCCAGGGCTGGGGGTTCTGGACTGGGACAGGTCCAGCTCTACCCCACCAACCCCCCTAGGGCTCCCCAGTCTTTGGGGACTGTTCCCTCCCTTCCAGGGCCACAGCTGGCAGTGGAGTGGTTTTATTTCTGCAGGCACTGGGGCTCAAAAATGATAAGTATTTTTGGCAGTGTCCACAGTTACTATTGCCACGCACTCCGCTCCAATTTTTGTTCCTGTCTCCCACTCCAGCACCATCCAAATGCTGGTGGAAGGGGGTTAATTTCTTAATTTAGGAATCATTAGTGAGAGAAATTGCACTGCGCAGCTGTCTCAGGTCTTTAGGAAAATGCCTCGAGCAGCTGCGGATTTGTGATTCAGCTTGACCAGCTCTGTTCTCATCCATTTGACACCAACAGCAACAGTCATTTGGGGTCAATTAAATGTTTTCTTCTTTGTTTATCACCATAAGTCTTAATAATATATCTGGCAGCATGAGTCCATCTGAAGAGGAGGCCACCACATCCATAATGGATGGGAACTTGCAAATCACAAACAAGTGGATAAACACCAAAGGCCTCACATTCCCAGCTGAATTCCTCCTCTCCCCAGTGCTTTGCTCACTCACAGGGCCTCGCAGCAGCTTTAGGTGCAAGGCTTGACTTCTGTAATGATTTTAAACACCGTTTTTAATTGCTTTTCTGTGTCCCTGAGAAGCCAGCGCTGTCAGCACAAAATTCGGGGTGATTACACAGCAGAACAGAGGCTGCTGGTGCTGCCTGTCCATCCCTGCCCCACAAACTGCCAGGCAGGAGGGAGCCTGCACTGGGGCTTGTGCTGGGAAGTGTGGAATCTTGTGGGATGCCTCAGGAGCTGGTTAGCAGGAGTTAATTCCCAGTCGGTGCTGTTGCTGCCATGCCCTGCAGCCACCTGCAGTCTCTCCATCATCAGCTCGTGGAGCAGAGCTGGCTTTCATTTAATAACCCCACTCTTGGCCTTCCTTCAGCACGGGTTGATCAAGATTTCGACGCCGTCTCCCTCAGTGCTCTCATTTGGAAGCCAGGGAAGTTCAGGCTGGATGAAAGCACTGTCAGAGGGCTGGAAAATTGGCCAGGGATCGATGGCTCCACATCTGCTTGGCAGCCAGGAATCAGCAGAGCCTCAGGGGTCAATAGTGGGGCTGGTATGGATCAATATCTTCATCAGGAGCAGAGAGAGCCACCCTCAGCAGCTCTGGGGCACCACGGGGTCAGAGAGGGTGATGGACACAGCTCCACTCCTGAGGGGCCTGGAGGAGCCTGAGCATGGGACTGACAGGAGCTCCACGGAATTCAGCAAGGGCTGTGGATGTTCCTCGTGCCTGACTTCGTTCCAGGCTGGGAATGACGGGCTGCCAGGGAAAACCAGCACAAAGTCATCCTGAGTAATTTAAACCTCACCCTGCACTGGGGGAAACATGGATGGGGACGGTCCCCATGCCCTCAGCAGCTTGGAGGGCACCATGGGATTAGAGGGTGATGGACTCCTGAGGGACCTGGGAGAGCCGAGGGTGGGGCCAACAGCAATTCCACGGAGTTGAGTGAGAAGCAGGGATTGTCCTCATGCCTGGCACCATTCCAGGCTGACAAACCAACCCCAGCAGTGTCATGCTAAATAATTCAAACCTTATCCTGCATGGGGGGAACATGGCCAGGAGACTGCAGGGGGTCCCCACACCTCAGCAGCTTTGGGGACACTATGGGATTAGGGGGTGACAGACACAGCTCCACTCCTGAGGGGCCTGGAGGAGCCTGAGCATGGGGTCAACAGGAATTCCACAAAAACTGTGGATTGTCCTCGTGCCTGGCTTTATTCTAGTCTGGGAATGATGGGCTGGTGGGGAAAACCAGCACAAAGTCATCCTGAATAGTTCAAATTCCATCCTGTGCTGGGGAAACACAGATGGGGACGGTCCCCATGCCCTCAGCAGCTTTAGGGACATTATGGAATTAGAGAGGAGGATGGACACAGCATACAGGGGAGCTCCACTCCTCAGGGACCTGGGGGACCTGAGCATGGGGCCAACAGCAACTCCACAGGAAGTTCCTGGCACCATTCCAGGCTGGGAACCAGGGCAAGCCCCCAGCACCCTCATCCTGAATAATTCAAACCTCATCCTGCATGGGGGGAGCAGGGCCAGGAGACTGCAAGGAATTCTCATTCCCAGTGCTGGGGTGTGGGTGTGTGTGTGTGTCACAATTTGGGCACCATCAGTTTTGGGTCCCCGAGTTCAAGGGTGACATGGGAAAAGCAGGGATGAGACAACAGAGGCCACCAAGGTGCTTGGGGTCTGTGGATTCCAACCCAGAGAGTCCATCCACTTTTCTTTTCCATATCCTTCCATTTCCATCAGGAAAGGCCGAGGGACACAGGTCAGTGTGGCCAGCAGTGGGCTCAGGGGTGACCTAACTCTGTCCTTCACCTTCCTGAAGGACAAACAGGACCACGGAGGGGTCTCAGGGGGATCAGAGCAACACTGCATGCACAGGCTGGACCTCAGAAGGTTCTGAGCTCCTCAGAGGAGCAGTGGGAATTCCCTCTGGAGCTCTCCAAGGCTTGGCTGGACAACACCATGACCTGGTCTGCTCCGAGCACTCCATTTGACCAGGAACTCCTCAGCAGCACCTCCACAACCCTTCAGTTCAGGTGGAAATTTCTGAGGTTTTCCATCATTATTGTGGGCACCCCTGAGGCCCCCCCCTGCTCACCCATCATCCCAGCTTTCAGAATCCAGCCAGTTTCCCCTCCTAATCCTCACCTAAGTGTCCTCCAGCCAGCCTTTCTGCCAGAAATTGGGATAGTAATGTGCTGTAATCACATAATTCCTGTCAGGAAAAGTAAACAGGGATGGCTGAGTGATTTCCAAACAACACACTAATGGCCAAAGTAAGGAAAAAATCCTCCTGCTTCACTTCTCCTTGAATTTTTCTTGAGCCACTCTTTTGCTGTTCATATTTATTGTAGGTTTTCGCCTCATTTTTAGGTTTATTTACCCCGAGCTAATGAATAACACGGTGAACATATGCTATAAACCACCATTAAGATGAAATTTGGAGAAAAGAAAATTACTTTAGTGGCAGAGCTGAGAGGATGTGTAACCACTAAATGCCCAGCGCCGATATTTGAAGGCTTCTTAGGAGAGGTCTCACGGGATTTCTCGGTCAAATAAAATGAGGTGTTTTGTAGGAATTCTCCTTTCAAAGTTAGACTCGTTTTTCTAACAGTCTGATGCAGATGCTGCTCAAAAAAAAAAAGTCAACTATGGACTTTTTCCATCTTGAAGGCTTTGAATCTCATTTTTCCTGATTATCACAGCTGTTCCAGGCAGCAGGGTGAGCACTGCCAGCAGATGAGACCTTGTACACCGATTTTAGAGGGGGTTTGGGCCATCTTGCAGCAAACTCAAGCATGGAAATCTACAGACATGGAAAACATTTGGGGAGAATTTCATCCAGCATGAGCACAAAAGTTGCTGAAAACTTGGGGTTTTCAGAGGACCTGTGAGCAGCTCATTGTCAGAAGGAAAGGCCCCAAGGAGCTTCTCCAAAGCACATCTGTCCAATGTTATTCCATTTTTCATTAGGGACCTGGCTGCTGCCCCGTGGAGGATGCTCATTAAACGGGCTGGTTCAGTGTGGAAGGAGCTGCAAACGTCTTGGAGGATGGGATTAGAGCCCAAAATAAGCCTGAAAAGGATTATTTGTTATTAAAATGACACCATCCAGTGGGATAAGGGGGAGAGTCTCCTCTGTGATTGCACTCACTCCGAAGGAAATGCTGGATAATGGGAGCACAATGGAGTCCATTCCAGCAAACATCTGTTGACTTCCAACAGACCTTGAGAACCTGGTGGCCATAAAGGGAAAAAAACCTTCAAGAAACAGGCAGGGAAAGCTCATCAGGCTCCTAAACCTGCCAGCTCCAGTGACAGCATTCCAATCCAGGCCCAGAATTTTGTAGGAATACAAAACACCACGGGCACGAGGCAGGCCAGGAACAGCTGGAGCAGCAGAGCCACCAACAGTAACCCTGGGATCAAAGGTGGAGCTGCCACAAACCCTTGGAAAGCAGCAGGAGGAACTGCCAGGCACCTGCAGCACCCGTGGAACAGCTGGGAACTCCATCATCCTGGCAGGAACAGCTTTGGAAGGGCACCCGGGGGCTCTGGGAATGGCTCAGGTTTGTGGACAGGGAACATCTGGATCAAAGGCCTGGGAGGAGTCTCCAGCCACAATTCCCGTGCCTCTCTTCAGAAGTGCAGCACGTCTGAGTGCACACAGACCTTTCCTGAGCCAGCCAAAGGCAGCTCTTGTTTGGGGCAGGAGATCTGGGCTGGCCCCTGAATGAGTTTCAGGAAAAGTTATTCCCTGCTTTTCCTGCTGGGGAGGAGCAGCCACATCTCTGAGGCTCTGAAAGGCCAGGCTGTATTTGCCTGGTGAATCCAGGATGGATTTTGGTGTGATCTCAATTATTGATTCCTTCCCTCGGCCTGAAATTGCTGCTCATGATTCCGGAGCCACATCAGTCACAGACCAGCAGGCGCCTCCTAAACAGAACTTCTCATTTTTACTGGGACAGGGGGAAGTCCCAAAAAGCAGGGTGTGATTGGGGTTTTCTTGGGATTGCAGGTGGCAAAGTCCAGGCAGTTCAATGTGTTTGACAGCTGCAGAGGAGCTAAAAGGAGGAACATGGAGGAGCAACCAGTGATTACTCCAGGGTTTAAAGCAGATGCCAGACTTAAAACTCCTTAGGTTTAAAGGAGGTGCCAGGCTGATTTTGCTCACTGTCACCCCAAACCAGTGGCACTTTGCAGTGACTTTTGCCATGCCACTGGTAAAAAAGAAGGATAAAGCAGCTCAGTCCAGGGAAAGCAGCTGACACCACCCCAAAGAGATCAGAGGTTCAGCCAGGGACTGGTCTCCAGGAAGGCAGGGACAGCATCCTGAGGTTTTCAGGAGCCTCCACTGCAGCCCCTCCACCTGCTGAGGTGACAGGACTTGAGGCTGTCCCTTCCCAGTCCCCATCCCATGAACAATTCCAGTGTTTGGAGCTGTTTCCTTCCCTGCCCCAGGACATTCCTGTGTTCCCAGCCCCCCTGCACTGCCTGCCTGGGTGTCCCAGTGCTTCCATCCTTCCCTGGACAGCTCCTCTGGATTTTGCCTTCCAGAGCCTTTTCCAGGCTCACTGTGGCTCCGTTTATTGCAGCAGGGAGAGAACAAGCGGCTGTGAGCCCTTCTGTGTTCACAGAGCTGCCAGAGCTCTCAAACACCCCCAATTCCAGCCATCTCTGCAGTCTCTTTATGTCCAGCTCTGATGGGTGTAGTACCAGCTGTTTGTGTTTCAAAGTTGATTTCTGCCAGCATTGTTTCCTTGTCTTTTCCTCCAGCAATGCCATAAAAAGCTCTGGTTTCATTTTCTCCCTTTCATCCTGGCATTAGCTCTGCAAACAACTTCCTTGCTTCCTCCTCCTCCAAACTCATTGTCTGGCATCCTCGGCTGTCTGGGACCAGCATTTTGTTTTCTCTGGTCGCAGTTGCTGCTTTGTTTGTTCATTAAAGGCACTCTGCTCTCTGCTGTGATCCCACAGCACTTTCTTCTTCGCCAGCAGGGTCCTAAACTTAATGACTGGGGAGTTTTTTCTGGAGGCTAAACAGGAGACTCAGGAAAAGCATCCAGCTCAAGAGGTGCTTGTACCTGGAGAGGCATCCAGGAGAGCAGGGCTGGCTTTTCAGGCAGCCCTGAATGATAAATAATTTCCCTTTTTTTCACTCTCAGTGATGTTAAATCAGTTTATTTTCAGAGCTGCTGTCCCAGGTGCACTTCTTACACCACTCCTCTGCTTTGCTCAAAACATCTTGTGCTACTCTTGAATCATGGAAAGGACCTCAAAGTTTGTCTTGTTCCACCCCTGCCATGTTCAGGGACACCTCCCACTGTCCCAGGCTGCTCCAAGCCCTGTCCAAGCTGGCTTTGGGCACTGCCAGGGATCCAGGGGCAGCCACAGCTGCTCTGGGCAACCTCAGGGCATTCCCACCCTCACAGGGAACAATTCCTTCCATATATCCAACGTAAACTCTGTCAATTTGAGCCACTCCCTCTTGTTCTGTCCCAAAATTCCCAATGATCTCTGTGCCCAGTGGTTTTCAGCCTCCTGAGATCTGAGCTGGAGGGCCCCAGGAAAGCTCAGTGCAATTCTGGTGCCAGCAGTGCCACCCCTGTGGCTCCTGGCCCAGCCCTGGCATCTCGGGAAGGCTCAGGCAGTGCAGGCTGTGCTCTCTCCCGCTCAGTGCAGCCCCTGGGTGCCATCCCCAGCAGCCCCTGCCCCTGCAGGAGCTGTCCTAGCATTTAAACTGAAGTTTGGCTGCATCAGGAGCTCTGTCAAACCCTTTGTAACTCGGTAAATAAGCTGAGTTTGGTGTGGAATGTTGCCTCTGTGCTGATTCATCTCCCTGGCCTTGCATGAAACCATCAGATGAATGAATTCTGGGCAGCTCTAGGAGATGCTCTGCTCATTCCTGCCTGGCCCTCTCCCTTTGAAAGCCTTGGAAGCCAGGCAGGCTCTGAGCAGCTCATTAGCATGGCCTGAGTGAGGAAACACCACCCTGCAAAGTGCAGCCCAGATTAGTATTCCAGGGAGGGAGCAGCAGGAGCTGAAGTGCCCCTGGCACCCCATTTTGCACAGCCAGGCCACAGACCGGGCCCTGGGGCTGCCGAGGCCAGCACAGCCCAGCACAGCAGAGTCCCTCCAGTTCACAGAGCTACGGGTTCATCCCTTCTGATGTCCAGCAGCATTCCTGTGAAAAGGTTTCACGGCCTCTGGAAAGGCCAAAAAGCCTCCTCACCTCTTAATCTGCCCTGTGCTCCATTCCCCAGGCCCCTTCTCCCAGTGTTTCCAGCCCACTCCAGGCATCTGCTCCCTCTGGCAAAGGCTGCTCCTGCTTTCCTGGCCTTGGATCCACCTCCCTGTGCTGTTCCCCATCCCCAGCACTCCCTGCTCACCCTCCACCAAGGGCTGCTCTGGGCTGGCCATGTCAGTGGCACTTTCATTCCATGGGGTCCGAGGACAGGAACATCTCCCGAGCTCCTCCTGGTGATTCCCAACCCCCAGGCTCCACAGTGCCCTGGTTTCACCAGTTACCACTGCTGACCCCACTCAGTGCCCTGGAATGCTCCCCACATCCATAAGCACCTCAAATCCATCCTCCAGTGGTGGCTCTGCCTGCTTTGGTGGCTTCCCATTCCCAGCACCACCCAAGAGCTGAAGGGAGACCCCAAATTGTGTCCTTGAGGTTCCCTCCTCTCCCTGCATCAAAAGATGCTCCCTGTCTATCCCTCACCTTGTTTTGCTCCAGCACCCTCCCAGTCCAATGGGAAAAGTCCCTCTGTTCCCAAATTCCATCCTTCTGGAGCCCTCTGAGCCCAGCAGCTGCACTTCCTTCCTCCACAGCCTAAACCCTCCCAGCTTCCAGCATGGTGGCAGGGTCCTGAACAAGAAATTCCAGTTTCTTTCCCACCCCTGCAAAGACTTCCAGCCCCATCCTTTTCCTTCCTCAACCCCTGGCTACAAGGAACCAGATGAAGAAACCCCACTAATCCATTCTCTTTCCCCACCTGAGGAAGGTGGGAAATCACAGAGAGAGAGGAACAGGAATCCCGTTGGCACCTGGATGCTTTGGGAAAAGGCACATTTAGATGGAGGAGCCACAAGGGGCAGCCACCGAGTCAATCCCATGGGATGGTGATGTGGATATTCAGGGAGAAACACTGAGCAACACAATTGGGCACGTGGGATCTCCAGGCCAGCACTGGAGGAGCTTCAGGGAGCTCAGATTTTCTGGGAATGCTGGGAACTGCAGGACCAAAGCTGCTTTGGATACCACCAGCTCCAGGCTCGGAGCAGGAGAATTATCCCAGCCAAAAACCACTGGTGCAGCATCCCTCAAAACAGTACCCTCCCAAAAAAGTGGCTTTTAATAGAACCCAAACTGCTGCTCATTAGTAGGGCCTGGTAATTGCGAGCCTCCCCTCTCCATCCCAGCTTTCCTCCCGTTCCAGCAGATCTCCAGGATGGTTCAGTGCCATGGTGGCTGTCACCCTGTTACCTGGGGTGCTTTCCAAGCCCACCAGGAGTGGGGAAGCAGCAGCAGAGCTCCCCCCGTCGCTGGCAGAACGAGTGGGAGTTGGTGGCTGCTTTCCTTCTGCCTTTCCCTGGATATGTGCTGCTGGAATTTTAAATAGATTATGTAAGTGGCTCTCATTTAATCCAGCTGAACTCTCCTCTTTTCATCGCAGTGAGATCAAAGCAGCTGCTGGGAGATGAGCGGGGTGCAGCAGGGTTCTCCCCGTGCATCTGGCCTGCAGTGGGTGACAAGGAGGGGACACTTGCCAGGCCACCACACTTCACCAGCTGCTTTTGAAAACCCTCCACAGCGCAGCACAAGAGCTGCTGCCACTTTCTATGGATTCCTCGAGGCCTTCCCTTTGTTTCTCTGCATCCCAGAGATGCAGGACATGCCCATGGATGTGGACGTTCCTCAAAGAGAGAGCAGCTCTCTCTCTGTGTGTCTCTCTCTGCAATTTATAGAGTTTACCTTTTTCATTCCTTCTCCTGAAGGCTGACATTTAAAAATGTGTAATTGTGTTTATCCCTGGCAAGCTGTGAATGGCTCCCCGGGCTGGCCGTGCTTCCTGCACTGCTGGATAAATTACACTGACAAGCCCTTATTACAAAGGGAAAAATAAGTTAATGGAAAAGCAAAGCAGAAAGAGATGCATAAAAATCCCCGAGTGGCCGAGTCAGCAGAATTGCCCCCACGTGAGAGTCATTGCCAGGGTTTAATTAAACAGAGATCGATCGTGGGACTGAGGGGGAGCTGGGGGGGTGCACGTGCAGGCCAGGAATTGGCACTTTTGGGCTGGATTTATTTTTTTGATAGCCGGGAGTTATTGATATTTCACTGAAGGCTGCCCTGGCAGGGTGGCTCGGCGAGGGAGAGGTGCTCCCAAGCTTCCTCCCTTCCTTCCATCTCTCCGTGCATCCCAGGGGTGGCTGGCAGGGAGCTGGAATGCCTGGCTGCCCCTCAGGAAGAGTTTGAGTGCTGCAGAAAGGCTCTGGGAACTGCAGAGGCTGGAAATGCACCTGCCTCAAGGTGTGAGTGGCAAATCTGCACAGCAGCACCAGGAAATAGGAATCACCTTCCCAAAACAGCCCAGGGTGCTTTGGGAAAAGACACTTTTAGGTGGAGGAGCCACCCCAAGTTACTCCTGAGGGATGGGATATTCCAGGAGAAATTCCAGACTGACACAATTTGAGGGGTGGGATCTCCCACCCACTGGAGGAGCTTCAGAGAGATCAGATATCCCAGGAATTCTGGGAACTGCAGGAGCAAAGCTGCTCTGGATCCTGCAGCCCTTCCCTGCTGATAGCTCTATGGGGTTCCAGGGGGCACAGAGCTGGACCAGAGCCCCAAAGGGACCTTGAAATCCTGCAGGGTCCCTGTGGGACACAGGCTTGGAGGCAGGGAAAACTGGCTGGTTATGCCTGAGCTCCCTAATTCAGATCCTAAGGAAGAGCTGCTGCCTATGGGGTGGGAATTGCCTGTTCATGGCATATCTGGGTCTGTCCAGACCAGCTCTGCCTCCCTGTGTTTCTCCATGGCCTCTGGGATGAAATGCCAACTACCAGTCAACATTGGAGGAGAATACTGGAGGAGAATTGCTGCTGAGAATCCAAAACAGATCCTAAAAAAAAGCACAAAATGGCTGGGCAGAGGTGGGAATGCTTGGCTGAAAATGCCAAGAGGAGCTGGGAATGTTTCCTCCCGGGACACTGAACCCCTTCCTCTGCCCCTGCCATTCCGGACGAGAACAACGGGCACACAGACAGTGCCAAAATATTTTGGGAGGCATTAAGTGAAGATGTGCAGACTGAGAGTGAGCTCCACATCCCCAGATCAATTGGAATTCAACCATCTTGGGAGCAGAGGGGGGAAGTTCCCAGCTGCTGGAAATTACACACAGCTCCTTTCATTTCCACCCATTTTTCCTGCCTAATTGGAGCGAGGTGAGAGCTCAGGAAGGAGCTGGACATGAGCGCCCCATGACCTGTTCCTGAGGGAGGGAAGGAGGAATGCAGGAATTGCTCCCTGGGGTACCAGTTGCACCAGTCTGCTCTTACTGGGCGTAGAAGGAGGGACCTGTTATCTCCAGGCACCTACAGACGTCATTTGGATACGCAGGATGAGAAAATTCCCATTTTTCTGTTTCAGGTGTAGCTGTGCTGCTTTTCCACACCTGCCCCTCAGCAGCAGCATCCAGGCTGGACTCCTGTAAATGTTAGCCGAGACTCAATGGGAAGGAAATAAAACCCCAAACAAAACAAGAGGAATAATTCCTATTTCTGTGCCACTTTTAGATCAGTCCCACAGCCCTGACATCTCCCAGCTAATGACTGAAAATCCCTTTTCCCTGCAGCCTGGACACCAATCAATACTCCACAAGCAATTTCCAGGGCTCGGCGCACTTGTTAAAGCCCAAACATTCCCGTTCCTCGGGAAGTGGGTGGCACAGTGAGTCACAAAGAGCCCAGCAGGATGCTGCCTCTACCTGCTGCAAGCCAGGCTGGAGAGCAGGAATCATCCAGAAAAATCTGTTTTCCCAGCCTAGGGATGAATCCTGAATCCCTGTAACCACTGGAGAGGCTTCAGGAGAGCAGCAGGTCCAGAGGTCCTGGCATTGCCACCTGCCTGGTGCAGGAAGGGCTCACGAGTGATGGAGAGCTCATCCTGATCCAAGGGGTTCCCAAAATGTGCTTCTCCATGACCAGTGACTGCTCCTGGCAGGTTTGCTCTGCATCTTGGATGTGGCCAGAGGGGCTCCAGCATCACTGACCCACCCAGCTGCCCTCCCTGTAGGAATTCTGGCCCCTTCCTCACCCCTCCACCTGGAGAGTTGGGAGAAGACCCAGCAGGATGAGGCACCAGGCTGGAGCAGGAGCCTGAATCTCCCATCAGGGATGGTGGCTGGGCTTTTCCAGCAAGGAACCCCCCAGGATCTCCTCAGGCTGCCCAAATTCATTTATTTGAAAGTTGCTTTCCTAATTACGCTGGGATACATCTGAAAATACGAGTGCCACGAGCCTTTGAAGTTCAGAGAGGCTCGAGCAGGTGCTGTAATCCCCTTACCTAATCCTGATGGCCAAGATGCGCTGGCTGCCCTTTCTCCTGGTCGAGGTTTCACTCCCAGAGTCTTTGTCTGCTTTCCTGGGATGAGATTTGGAATCCCGCTGACCTGTGAGGTGTTTATGGACACTTTGGCTTGATTGGGGCTTATTTATATCTCCCTAAAATCTTGTGGGAGCATCCAGGAGGGCAGTGGGTGTTTTTCCAGCTGTTTCCATTCCAGGAGGTGGAGAAACACTTGGTCCATCCCTGGAAGTGGCCTTAGCGGGTCGGGGCCTGCATCCTGGGGCATGTGGAGTTACCAGGACCCTGTGGCTCTGGGAGCAGCCAGGAGAACATTCCAAAGGCTGGGAGTTGCTACCATCCTTCAGCCAGAGCGAGCAGGGAAGGAAGGAATGCCTCTTCCACAACCAACGGGAGCGATGGGATCGCCCAAAGCAGAACAAACGAAGAGCCGAGGGAAGAACTCGGAAAAGCTGCAGGGATGGGGATTTGTCAGAGGGGTCTGGAGGCTTCTTTGAGGGCAGGAAGAAAACCAGGAGTAATCAGGAAGCTCAAGGTGGCCAAAGCAATGCTTTGGTCAGAGGAAGCAACAAGGTTGGGACGGGCTGCCCCAGGGAGTGGTGGTCCCCATCCCTGGAGGTATTGAGGGAAAGCCTGGATGTGGCACTCAGTGCCATGATTTAGTTGAGAAGGTGGTGTGGGGTCAGAAGTTGGACTTGATGATCTCAAAGGTCTTTTCCAACCTGGCTAATTCCATGATTCTGGAAAAAGGCTCGGGAGGTCTGGAGGCCTTGATCTCCTGCCACAGCACAGCTCAGCTCGAGGGAAGTGCCATTCCCAGCAATGTTTTCCATCTGGAATGAACTCCACCAGAAACACCTGGCTCTGCTGCAAGTTCCCTCCAATCTGGCAGGAGCTGCCAAAAGTCGGGGCTGGATCGGAGCTAAGTACTTCCATCAAATTCCATAATTGCAGGATGGTGAATGAGCTGGGAAATAAAGTCAATTGTGGAGTAACAAATGAAGTATTCACTGCAAGAGAGGTGCTCAAGCTTTCACAGCTCACAAAATGTCTTCTCTCTCTTTTTTTTCCCCTTTCTTTTCCCCAAATTAAATTTTCCTTGAAATCAATGTATTCCCATGGAAATTCTTTATTACAACAAAATGCCATTGAAATGCCATTTTCTGCTGGCAGTGCTCTGTTGGTTTATTATTGACACGCTTCAATTGCTGCACTCGCAGCAGCCCTGTGCCAGCAAACAGCACCCAGGGCAGGTTCCCCTCATCCTCCACTGGCATTTGTGTCCTCACAGCTCCAGGGGCTGGAATCCAGCCTGAAAGGATTCCTCTGGAATGTCTTGATGCATCTTGGGTGCAGAAAACCCCCCTCCAGATTCCTCAAGGCTCTTGTGCTGCTTCATCTGGGACCATTCCCATGAGGAATCATGTCCTGTCCCAGGCTCTTCCCACCTTGGACACCAGGAGAGGCACAAGGGCTCACTCCATCTCCTGAGTGCAGGAGAGGCTCCAGACCTGCTGAATTCCTTCTCCAGGCACAAGAATGCCCCATTTGACTCCCATTTCCTGCTCCTCTGGCCATGGATTTGCATCTTCTGCCTTTGCATGGCAGCCATGAGATTTCCCAGGCTCCGGAGATCCCACAAGTGTGTCACCAGACAGGTTTATAGCCAGACTGGCTGGGTTTGTCCCAAAATTCCTGTGGGAATCACACGCTGAGCTCTGCAGCTTCCAGCTCCAGGCAGCTGCTCCCTGTGGTTTTTAACCCAGCAAACCTGGATAGACATCCCAGCTCCTTTGAGGGGGATCACACCACTCCCCACTCCAGCAGGAAGCCACCACTGGAAACCCTGGAATAGTTGTGCAGGGAGAAAACATCGCCAGTGAGGTCACTGTGTCCTGTCCATGGCTGGGAGGAGCTGGGGCAGCAGGTGGGACAGAGGGTTCTGTTCCTCAGGGAAAAGGGATTGGATTTAATCTAGAAAATAGGAGCTTTAAATGGGATATTGGGAAGGAATTGTTCCCTAGAAGGGTGGGCAGGCCCTGGCACAGGGTGCCCAGAGCAGCTGTGGCTGCCCCTGGATCCCTGGAAGTGTCCAAGGCCAGGTTGGAGCAGCCTGGGACAGTGGAGGTGTGGCAGGGGGTGGCCCATGGCAGGGAATGGGCTTTAAGGTCCCTCCCAGCCCAAACTATTCCATGATTCCAAAAAACACCTGATGAACAAATTGTCCCTCAGAGGGACATCCACAGGCTGGAGAAATGGGCTGGTGGGAGCTTTGTGTTCCCAGTGTTCCCAGTGACAGGCCAAGTGGCAACAGGCACACACAGAAATACAGGAATTTTCTCTCATGTGAGAAGATTTTATTGGGAAGGGCGTTCTTGGAGTTCACAGGTAGCCACGAGAGGTTATGGTGTTCCCATCCTTGGAGATTCCCAAACTCCACCTGGATGTGGGAAACCTGCTCCAGGTGACTCTGCCTGTGCAGGGGTTGGACCAGGTGATCTCCAGGGCTGTCCTCCAAGCCCAGCTGCTCTGGGATTTGGGAATACTGGGCTTCTGAGCCCCTGTTTGTGGCTGCCTTCTCCAGGCCCCTGACTGGAGAAAAGTTTTTCCCAACTTCCCTGTGCTTGGGAATTTATCTGGTAGCATCTCAGCACTCCTTATACAGAACCAGAGGGAATTTGGAGCGAGGACAGGGATCTGTTGCCCTGGATCAGCTGGGATAGAACAGAGCTGACCCTGCCCTCCCATCTGAGCAGGATGTTCCCTCTCCAGGTGTTTTCCTTGCTTTGCTGTGGAAGCATCCATGGAAGAGGAATAAAACCTCTTCTTGCCCCTCAGATCCTCCAAGCCGAGCTCCCAATTCCTTCCCAAATTAACCTGATTTCCATTTTGGCAGCAAATTTAATCTCCTGAGATGCTCCTGAGAGGCTGCAGGACCCACCCTCCCATTGCCCCTCAGCCAGGGCTCCCCAGGAATCAGGACTGAGTTGTTTATTCCCTGCGGGATTTATTCTGGAAGTGCAAACCCTGTTTTCCTGGGAAGTCCTGCCAATGCTGAGCTGTCCCAGCCTTGGGATTCAGCTGCCATCCCTAAATCCTGCAGGAACCTGCACCAGCTCCTCTGACCACACCACAGGCACCAAGGCCTGGATCCAGCCCTGGGGGATTCATTTCCACACAGGGATTCATTTCACCTCCTTGAAGTGGTCCAAGCATATTTTTCCTCCCCTTTTCCCTTATCTCCCCTTGGTTCTCTGCTGCAGCAGCTCTTTTCGTGGGAAGACGAAGTGCCCTCCCAACAAACTGAGCAACCTAAAGCCAATTAAAAGCAGCTCTTTTCCATGCAGATACACTCAGCTTCAGTTTTATTTTCAGGCTTGGCAGTTCATTAAAAGCAAAGAAAAGTATCCCACAACCAAGGAATCAGCAGCACTCAGCAAGGATCCTGGGATGGGCAGGAAAAGGGAATAAAACCAGGCACTTTGGGCCACAGAAATGTAGCTTTCCGTGGCAGGCAGCTCAGAAAACTCTTTATTGGGGTAATTTCTCTCCTGATGGAATATTTGTAGTGGTTTTTTTTTGATCCAGCGTGGTTGGTGATGAAGCAGCTCTGTTAATCACTCGTACCCAACCATTCCTGTGTGTTCATATCCCACTGTTTGCCCCAGGAACTGGGAATCCAGCTTCCCAGGACTTACAGCTCCCTTTGTGCATCTGTGGGCAGAAAAACGGGTTGAGGTCGTTACCTGAGGGCCTGGAAAGAAAAGGAGTCCAAGGAAGAGATTCCAGTGGGGAATGACTGGTTTTTATTTAACACATTACTTTTTCAAATATAGGCTCAAGCTTACTTAAGGCAAAGTTCAAGTTAATATTGATATTTGAAGGAAGCAGCACTTTCATATTAATCAGCCACCTATTAAATGTCTGTTAGGAGACAAAGCTCGTGGGCTCTGGCTCCAGACACGTTTTCAAATGGTTCAGGCTCACTTTGATCCTTCCTAATGACAGAGAGCAATTAGAAAATGGGTTCAGAAACTCTTTTCACGCACAGCTTGCATGAGTGAGAGGGTTTTTGTGTAATGTTGTCAGATAATATCTCCAAAACATTTCTGGGAAGCCAAAAATGCCCCTCCTTGGCTCGGCATCTGTGTCAGGTTTGCAGCAGAGGTGAAACGGTGACAAAAGTGTGGGGGCTGCAGGGCAGCAAAGCCCTGAGGGTTCTCCCTCAGCTGGGATGCAGGAATTGTCCAGCAGGAGCAGGGAGGGAGATGGGGATGCTGTTCCCCACAGGACTTCGGGCATGGATTGCCATGGCAACCACATCCCAGGGCAGCAGGGATGGTGGGAAACCCATCTGACACCAAACCCGGCACGGAATGGGATCCGCCACCACGGACAGGGAGGGAAGGGGATCCCACATTCCTGCCCTGCTCCAGGCTGGACACCTGTGCAAGTTTTTGGGGGGTGCCAGATCTGTGGTGCTGGCTGGGGATCAGAGATGGGAAAGACAGATGAGAAAAGGAGGAGTGAAAAGGGTGCAGAGCAGTGTGGGCAGCTCAGCTGAGCAGAAAGGGCCAGCAGAGGCTGTGGCTTCCCTGGGCAAACCCCAAATGTGCTGGAGCCGGACCCTGCTGCAGGTGCCTCAAGCTCCAGGTGGTACCCAAAGGCATCTCTGTGAATCAAGGAGTGTCCAGGGAGAAAAATTTGCAGGAGAGCCCAGGCACCAGGAAAAATGTCACCCCACTCAGCCCAATCCTCATCTCCCTCCTCCCCAGCAGGAGACGGGAACTGCCACCCTTAGTGCACCTCATTTCCAGCAGTTACATCCCAAAACCAGCACTAAACAGGCCGGAGCTACCCCAGGAAACCACAGCATCCAATTTCCCCCTTTTCCCTCTCCCACACCTCCACATCTCCTGCCTAGCAAGAGGGGAGATGGGCCGGTGGCAACTCTTGGGGAGCAGCTGGAAAACAGGAAAAAACAGGAGGAAATGTTGTGGGGCTGATCACACAAAGCCCTTCTGTGTCTGTGCTGTTGAGCCCTTCCTAATTTTCCCTCTTTGAAAACGGGAATGTTTCATTCTGCTCCATCTTGGCATCTTTTTAGTCTCAGGTTTCCTGGACTTGCTGGCTGGCTCATTAGGGAGCAGCTAACGAGCTTTCTCTGCCCACAGTGGATGGGTGCAAAATCCCTGACAAATCTCTTGTTTTTCCCAGTATTTCTCAAGGTCTGGGTTTAAATTGGTGTGAACAGAACAGAACAGATAAAGGATTTAAATACTAATAAAATCTCTTTGCTGAGGAGGTGTCAGGGACACCTCACCACCCCTCCAAAGGAGATTCCAGAGGTGAAAATGGTCCAGATCCTGCTGAGAAACCCCACAAATCATGTGGAGAATGGACAGAACTCTCCTGCTCTAAAAATCCATTAAGTGCAGCTACATCTGCTAAAAGTATAGGAATTAAAATCCCGGGAGCCCAAATTCCATCCACACCGAGGCACCTGAATGAGAAATTTGGTTTGCAAAAATAGGGAGCGAGGCAGGGGCTCCCAATGTTCCTGTGCAGCCTCATGGTACAAAAGCTGCTCCTTTCAGCTGGCCAAATTAGCAGAGTGAAGGGAAAATTATGGTTATTAAACCCCTCTTTTACCTGAAATGCAACCTTTTATTTAGATAACAAAGACATTTTTGGATATTATGGGCACTTTCAAGTGTAGCAGTCGGAACAGTGACATCAAGAGCACAATCCCAGCGTGAAAAATCAAAATATAGAAGCGACTCTGAGGTCCTCCATGCCTCTCCCAGTCAAATTAATTTAAAACCAGCTCTAATCAATCTGGACCTGACTCAGCTGCCTCTCCCAGGACTCTGTGATGGCACAGCTGGGCTGAGAGCTTCACGCTCAAATTCCATAGGCAGGAGAAGGAGATGGGTTGGAAAAATCCAACGTGGCATTTGTCAGAGGGGCCCTCTGGCCTCACCTGCTGCAACAGCAAATGAGGCCCCTGCCAGGTGCAGATTTGCAAGCCCCAGTTTTTGTGTTCCCATCTAAAAAAAGGGGGGCTCTGGGAATGCTTTTGAAGCAATTTTGGTTCACAGCTGCTCTGCTTTGCTTCTCTTTGGGTGGCAAGGACACAGGACTGCAGAATTCACAAACTCTTCCAGTGCCTTTGGAAAAACAGGGAGATTGGAGGAGTTCCTATGCTGAGAAAAACGGTGCAACCTTTTCAAAGTCTGCAAAATGAAGGGAAGCAACATCCAGCGATCCAGACAGGTCCTTTTGTCCATGGGCTTTCCAGTCTCAGGGCTGGCCAGGCTACGTGTCCCAAATCCCATATCCCAGCTGTTTGTGGGGTTTGCAACCCTTCAGGTCCTATGGGGCAATGCAGGGAGCCCTCTCCACCTGCAAACCCAAACATTCCCTGCCACTTTGCCTGCTTTGATCCCCCCTGCTCCTTCCCAGGGTGGAGACTGTGGAATGGGGCTCTGACAAACGTCACTGAACTGGGGACACACCCTCACCAAGGGGTGAATTGGTATCCTAGCCTGAAGTTCTCACCTGAGTTTTTAAGAGAGGAGGAACCCAACCATGAGGAATTCTCATGTCAGCCTCCAAACACAGCCTCACAGATGCTCAAACAAAAGGGATTTTTATGGATCCTGCTGCTCCTCATGCCACTCAGAGATGTCCAAGTGACAGAAAACAGTCTCCAGCTGTGCCAGGGGAGGCTCAGGTTGGACACCAGCAGGAATTTCCCCATGGAAAGGGTGCTCAGGGATTGGGAGGGGCTGCCCAGGGAGGTTTGGAGTGCCCATCCCTGGAGGTGTCCTAGGAAGGGCTGGAGGTGGCACTCAGAGCTCTGGGCTGGGGACAAGGTGAGCATCGGGCACAGCTTGGACTCGATGGGCCTTGAGGGCCCACCTCAGTGATTCCACAATTTTTGTGTGCAACATTATCTATCAGTGGCATGAATCCATCTTTCCAGGATGCTGCATCCTTGGGAAGGTCTGGCAGGAGCTGCACATCCACGGAATTAAAAATTGCAGCAGACCCACGGTCATATGCAGAGATCACAGGCACCAGGGCTGTCCCCCTGGAGGTGCTGCTCTCCACAACAGAGGAGCCTGGAGAGTGATTTCTCCAGGCTGGCATGCCACATCTCCAGTGCAGGGAGGGACAAGGCTCTGGAAGCTCGGCCTGTCCCCTGGATGGTTCTGGAGTCAGGTGACAGGCAGGTGCACAGCACAGCCAGCTCATGGGGGCTCCTGAGCTCTGCAGCCATCCCACGAGGAATTAGGAATGCTAAAATCTCCCTGAGAGTTTTTTCCCTCCCATTGGAGCCCAGGCAGGACCAAGCCCAGCATCACAAACCCCAAAGTGGGAGCTGCACTTTGGGGAAGGGTCCTACAGGAAGGAAAGTATTAGGGACAGGTTCTTGTCAGCAGCACGTGGTTATCCCAGCTCTGACCCAGCAGGAATGGGGGACAGAACCCTCTGGGACTGTGTCTGACACCAAAAATACCCTGTGATGCTCTCAGTCAGCAGCAGCAGTGAGGGAAAGGTCTCCCAGGTGACACCACTGCCCTCATCTCCTCATACCCAGAGCTTTGCCTTTCACCAAAAGCTTTTGGAGAGCTGGAAGTGCCACTTTCCCCCTACTGCCACTCCCTGGAGCTGTAGGAATGGGAATGAGACCCCAAGGCTGTGCTGTGGGGCCCCTCCTGGGTGGCACTGCTGGATGCAGGCCCTCCTTGCCCGAGGGAGTTGCTGTCCAGGAGGGAGGGAAGTGTCCCACGTGAAGGTGAGCGAGCGTTTAAGCCCCGTTTAAAGCTGTGTAAGACCTTAAACCCTCAGTGTCACCCAAGGGCTTAAAGGCCTTAAGGCTGCAGTGAGTCCTGAGGCAGAGTTAAAGCAGTTTAAGCCTCCTTCAGCCTCCCTGCTCCTTGAAGGGCAGTCCTGCAGCATCCCAAGGGCTCTTGTTTTAAAGGTCTCCCAAACCCAGGCTCTCAGAGAGTGGGACTTTCTTCCAGGCTGCTCCAAAGTCTCCTGTTCCATCCTGGCTGGGCTCAGTGCAGGAAGTCTCTCCTTCCTTCCCCAGGTTTAAGACAAAAGGTTTCTGGAGCTGGTTTTCCCCTTTTCCTTGGCTGTGAGGTTGAAGGAGCAAGTCCTGGGATGCTGCAGGATGAAGGCAGAGTGGTCTCCAGCTGGCACAGCCCCAGAAATCCGGGCTGGACAAGGGCAGGAAGGGCAGGAGAGGCTGGCAGAGGACTGTGCATTCTGCAAACATCCGTGCCCCGATCCCCAGGGCTCCTCAAAGCCTACAAAGCCCCATCCTGTGACAGACCCTGTGAAGATACTGCCTGCACATCCCTGCTTTAAGCCCTTACAGCAACTTAAACTGGCTCTAATGTTAAGCCTTTGGAGTATTTTAAACTGCTTAGGCTGCTCAAAAGACCAGCTTAATCTTAAACTGCAGAGCAGCTGCTTAAACAGTTTAAGCTGCTCTCAAAGCTGGCAGGAACACAGGGGCTTGAACTGTGCTTAGCCCTGGTTGTTGACTGAAGCACAGGGCTGGCCCTGTCACACCCAAAATGACACTGGAGCTGTTCTCCTGAACAGACCTGGCAGAATCCAGGGGGAAAAAGACCTTTTGCTGCCCCTTCCCAGCAGCTCCAGGTGTGCTCATCCTTCCCTCAGCTCCCCAGGGAGAGGGAGGGCTCCAGGCACAATGGCCCCAGCCAGGGAGGGCACACTGGGAATTGTCACCTGGTTTCTGTTTGGTCATTACAACTGGAGTTTTGCAGGGAAAAGAGCTCAGGAGTTGGATTATTAATGGTGCTCTCCTGCACAGCCCAGCAGCAGGGAAGGTTGGCACCTCTGTTTCCCTAAAATGAGGAACTTCTGTAATCTCCAGCTCGTCCCTGAGCGGGATGAAGCCACATCCAAACCTTCCCTGACTCATCTCAATCCTGTGGATCTCTCCCCCAACAGGCTAATTTTTTCCCACTCTCCCTGAGAAATCCCACTGTTTTCTGGGGTTTATTAAATATACTCCGATTTTACAATTTCTTTGTTTTTTCTCTGTTTACACCCGTGATGCAGCCAAGGACTTGTGCATTGGCTTGGGAAAAGGAGGGAATTCTCCCTGGTGGCCTGCCCAGGTTTGAGAAACGGGGTAAATGTTGGCCAAAATAAAAATTATATCAGGCTCAGCCAATACTTTGCCTTGTGGACAAATTCACTTCATACACTGGTGATGATTTGGGCCTTTCACATGAAATTCTCAGTTTTCATATCATCATAATATTAAAAAACACCAAAAACCAAAGAATTACCTTCTCAGTTGTGCCAAGCACTGATGGAAGGCTGTAAACCCCCACCTTGTGCTGTAATTTTCCCCATCTGGAATATTTAACATTTATATGCCTGGATGTGGCTGTTGATGGCAGAGACTGCACAAGTTTCAAAGGGATTTGCACCTTTTCCTCCGCGTGTGACTTTGACAACCTGAGAGGGCACAATCTGTAACTATTTTGACAGATGTATCACTCAGGGAGTTGAAATGGAATGTGCCTGTTGGTTTGTTTCCCTCATGGATGTCATTCCATGCCTGTTCCTCCTGCTGAGGCTGTCACAGACCTGCACGGTCTTTGTGCTCCTCTGACATTATCCATTTCCTAATAATTCATTGGAATATCACCAAAGGATCATGGAATGGGTTGGGTTGGAAGGGACCTTGAGGATCATTTAGTTCCAAACCTCCAGCCATGGGCAGGGACATTTTCCACTGTCCCAGGCTGCTCCAAGCCCTGTCCAACCTGGCCTTGGACACTGCCAGGGATCCAGGGGCAGCCACAGCTTCTATGGGCACCCTGTGCCAGGGCCTGCCCACCCTCCCAGGGAACAATTCCTTCCCAAAATCCCATCTAAATCTCTCCTCCTTCAGCTTAAAGCCATTCCCTTTGTCCTGTCTCTCCATCCCTTGTCCCCAGTCCCTCTCCAGCTCTCCTGGAGCCCCTTTAGGCCCTGGAAGGGGCTCTGAGCTCTCCTTGGAGCCTTCTCTCATGCAGCTGAACACTCCCAGCTCTCCCAGCCGGGCTCCAGAGCAGAGGGGCTCCAGCCCTGGGAGCAGCTCCGTGGCCTCTCTGGATTTGCTCCAACAGCTCCACATTGTCCTTCCCATGCTGGATACATCCAGCAGCACCCGAGGGTGGTGCTGGCTCATCACACAGTGTCACCCAGACACGGGGAGGGGTCACCAGGTGAGATTGCTGAGAGAAATTGTCCCACACAGCAAAGGTTGTGAAATGCTGCTGGGCACTGGGAATGCAGCACCCATGGAATGACAGCGGGCAGGGAGTCCAAGCCTGTCCCTGGCAGCATCCAAAGCTCTTTCCCAGAGCCTTGTTGAGATGGGAAAATCTAAAAATAGAACTCAGGATCTGCGGAGAGGCCTGGAGGTGCTGGAGGAAAGGCCGTGAGTGTCCCTGGTGCTGCTGACAGCTGGGCACAGATCAGATCCCGGCCCAGCCTCCTGCTGCCCTCCCGGAGGGATGCTCAGCTCACATCCATCCTCTGTTTGCACACAGACAGGTCATGCCTGGCAGGAATTCAGGACTTTTCTGCCCCACGGAGATCCTGCCTGCCAGACCCAGAGCCCCGGCAAGGCCTCATCCCTCCCTGCCCGTCCTCGGGAGCTGTCCCTGGTGTGCCAGGAGCAGCTGGGACTCGGGAACTTGCTCCTGGTTTTCTGGCTCTGGAGTCATTATCATTTATTGACAAGCTGCCTTTTGCAAGCCGTGGGGCACTGCTAGAGCCCCTCGGGCCGAGCACGGAGGGAGCGGCCTGGGCCCGGCACAGCGGCAGCGGCTGCAGGGGCACGGGAGAAAAACTGTCCTGGCCAGGAGCAAAGAGCAGCTGCTGGGTGTGAGCAGAGAATTCCTGGCTCAGCACCTGGGTGTGTGTGGGAATGACACACATGGATGTGTGGGAATGACACACGTTCCCAAGGCCGGGAGCAGGGCCCTTGGGAAGCAGCCCGGCTCCTCTGGCACACTGCAGAGCATTATTCCAAAAGCATTATTTCAACCTCAGCCACACCACCCCCATCCTGGACACTCCAGCCTGCCCTGCTTTCCCTCCCTGGCCACTCACACCTGAAGTTAAGTCAGTACTAAAGGTTAAAGCAAGACGTTCTCCTGAACAGGAGGAAATTCTTCCCTGTGAGGGCGGTGAGGCCCTGAGGGAGCCAACAAGAAAGATGGAGAGAGACTATTGACATGGGCCTGGAGTGCCAGGACACAGGGAATGGCTTCCCACTGCCAGAGGGTAGGGATGGATGGGATATTGGGAAGGAATTGTTCCCTGGGAGGGTAGGATCCCCTGGCACAGGGTGCCCAGAGAAGCTGTGGCTGCCTCTGGATCCCTGGCAGTGTCCAAGGCCAGG
Source organism: Dicaeum eximium (assembly GCA_013396995.1). Taxonomy (NCBI): domain Eukaryota; kingdom Metazoa; phylum Chordata; class Aves; order Passeriformes; family Dicaeidae; genus Dicaeum; species Dicaeum eximium. The sequence continues at coordinate 1,304 of VWZP01004511.1, read as the reverse complement.
CTGGACACTGGGGCTTGGAGCAGCCTGGGACAGTGGAAGGTGTCTCTGCCCTGGCAGGGAGTGGGATGAGATGATCTTTAAAGTCTTTCCAGCTCAGGCCATCCCATAACTCCATGAAGAACACGAGCTGGCTCTGTCACCCCTGAGCCACCTCCCCTGCCAGCAGCACGTCCTTGCCCGGGCCCAGCTCCGGCATCTGAGCAGCACAGAGACAATGTCCTCCCCTAACTGGGTTAGAGGAGATTGGATTAGCAATTTCTGAGTTAGTAAAAGTCTAAGGATGGCAGATAAAACAAAGTGTGACAGCCTAAGCAGCCCCTGTCAGTGGGGATTGATCACAGCGCTAATGGCCAGCGACAGGCACACATTAATAACACAATAACCCAGCTCAGGATATTGGCACTATCACAACCCTTTAACCTGGCAATAACTCATGGGGAAAATGCTCCCAATGGCAGAGCCAAAGTGGCTGTGCTGCTGCTTGCCCCTCCCACTGCCAGGCAGCTGGAATTCCAGGGGGTCACCAGCTCTGCCGGCCGGGCAGTGCCAGGTCCCATCCCGAGACCGCAGTGCCCCATGCCCAGGCAGGGATTTACACCAGGATGCCCCTTCAGGGTGTGGGCACAGCTCAGGGAGGGACCAGGAGATGTGCAGGGCTGATTCCAAAGTGGTGGCAGGGAAGAACAGGGAATGGGGAATATCAGGAGTCAAGGAAGGTGGGACTGCAAGCTCAGAGCACTCAGTGAAGGTATCTGAGAGAACTGGGCAGCAGGCGATTGTGGGGAAATTTTGGGATTTTTTTCAGAATATTCTGAATTTTAGTCACACAAACCATTCCCAGCTTGTCTGGAAGCCTCCTGCTTCTACTCCAAGCTATGGTGGGAGAAGAGACACTGAGAAAACAAGGAAAAAAAAATCGGAACTGTTTAAAAAATTAAAAACTGAAATAGAGACTGAATTTTTTGAAAAAGGTAACTTAAAATTTGGGGAGGGGTGAAAAAATTAAAGCCTGTCTTAAGGCAGAGAGTAGCCCCTGGTTTCCAGAGGCTTTTCCAGAGGCTACTCAGTGTCACAGAGCACAGAGAGGGAGGAGAGATGGAGAAATATTCCTGCTGTTTCTCCACCCCTAGCAGGAGCAGGCTCTGCTCTGGCTCCCTCCCAGCACTTCCATCTCTTGGCTGAGCTCATCACAGCAACACTGAGAGCAACCAATTCCAGGGATTCAAAGGGCAGCAAATCCCAAGTGAGAGCAGGGCTGTGGCGCTGGGATCTGCAGAGGAGCCTTTCCTGAAACTTCCCTTCCC
>VWZP01004510.1:415542-471052 GCA_013396995.1 Dicaeum eximium | reverse complement strand
CAGCCCCCCAGATTCCCTTCCCAGGCCCAGTGATTTCAGCTCTTGCTTGACCCACAAGCTTTATTGCACTGCCAGCTCTTTTCTTCCAGCTCCAGCTGCCCGTTTCTCCAGCTCTGCCATCAAAAACTTGTGCTGCTTCAAATAGCAGGATCTTCATCTTGGCTTCAGCTCTGGAACAATTCAGCTCCCACCCTGCAGCCACTAAGCCCACTCCACCGTCAAGGTCCCAGCCCCTCAGTGATTTTGGGTCCAACCCCAGGGTCACCAGTCACTGTGCCAGCCCCTCCATCGCTTCACTGCCAATGCCACATCATCCCATTCCCAGCTCTACAGTTTCCTTTCCCTTTTCGCTCAGTCCCTGCCTGGTGGTACCAAGGAGAGCCTGAGGGTGTGGGGGCTCGGAGGACTCCAGGGCCTAAGAAGCAGCCCAAGGGCACTGTTTGGGATGGGGGAGCAGGGGCACAGTGGCTATTCCCAGCCCCTGGGGGAGGTGAGGGGGCCTTCAGGCAGGTGTTGGGGAATTTCTCAGGGAAATTTCATCTTTATCCATTCTCTTCCCCTCCCAGCGTCTCTGCATGATCAGAATGAACATGATGAGAGGCTTCTCTGTTGCAGGTTCTTTGGAAATCCTGCAGTGACTTGGAGACTGAGCAAGAGGAGTATGAGAAAACCCAGAACCTTTCCTGCCAACTAACATCAAACACCTTGCTCTGGAGAAGACACAACAGCTTGTTTTTACATGTCCACATTCCTTCAAGTTTTAGTATCATCTGTTTTCTGGCATTGTGAGACGTGAGAAGTGTTTAGCACAGCACAATGAATAAAATGGTCTCATTTTCAGAAGACACAAATGAACAGAACAGACATCAAAACTGCTTCAAGGCAATTTGGGCCACGTTTCTCTTTTTGCAATCTGAGGTTTCTTTTGTGTCACGCCTGAAATTCTGAGTACCTTAGTACTCTGCCCCAGTCCTTCCCTCTCCTCTCAGCCCTGCTCTAAAATGATGAAAATTATACAACTTATTGTCAAAAAGAATTGTGTTCCTCATAGAAGGCAAATGTTTTTATTCCAGGTATGTCGGGGAGGGAACCCATAAAGGATATGATCTTCCATTACTGAGTGTAATTTGGACTGAGAATTAAAAATATAACACCATGTGAAAAGACAGTACTAATACTGTGGGGTAAACCAGAATCATCTTGCAGTCACAAAAATTAGAACAGCCTATGTTACACATTGCTCATCATTTTTTCCAGGTGTGGGACAACTGGCTTCATACTTTTTCTTCAGGGCCTTCAAATATATACGCAAACTGTCAGGGTCCAGTCGAGAATTTCTGGCAGTCTGAACCAATCTCATTGCTAATTGGTATGCAGCTCTCTGTTTCATCATCTCAGGAGTGCTTTTCTGCCTGTGCTGTTCTTAAAAATATACACATATTAAAATATGAAATAAATTATGTTCTATTATAAAAATACTAGTATTAGCTATTTTCCAGCCTGTTTTTGATCTCACAATTTTTGGTTTGCATACAAGCATTACATCAAACACTGCTTTACCCTAAGGGCTATTTTGTGTTGTCAGCTAACAGTGATCTTCAACAATCTTTCAGAACTGGTTCTGGAAATGCAAAGTTTAATGAAATCGGTTTTCATTAAAACATAGGCAGCACTTATCTGTAACCTTTCAGAAACTGAAAATACATTCAAGTTGTATAGAAACTGTGAAATACAGCATTATAATTTTCTACTACATACCAAAATTTGTTTTGCAATGTGACTTGTGATTTCCTTTGCATCCAAAATTACAGATGATGGTAGGGAGGACACTTCTGCAGCTTTTAGTCCTAAACATATAAAACACAAATCAGGATTTTTAATGTAATTTCTATTCTTTCCTTCCATTTTATGTCTTCCAGAATTAACTTACCCTGTTTTTCTAAGGGGTAAAGATTTAATTGATATTTTTTAAAATTCTGTATGTTTTCTCTTTGTGTGGTTTTGTTTGTTTGTTTGGGGGGTGGTTTTGTTTTCAGTTTTTAAAATTTGTTTTGTTTTGGATTTTTTTTGTTAATAAACAATAAGGTTCGGAGAGTTACAAATTAACACATCTGTTTTAATGCTATCTCTGAAACACACCTCGACATCAAGTTACTGCCAGTAATACTGTAAATGCATAGAATGAGGCATATTTGGGGGTTAAAAGGAAAAAAAATGGCACCATAGTGTTAATAGCTTTCTCGGTTCAGGTTTTTTAATTTGGCAGAAAATACAGAGGTTTTTCTAACTGCACTCTCAATTATATCCAGACGTTCAGTGGACGTAGATGTCATTTATCAACTTCTTTGTTGCCAAGAGGCAAACTTCCAGATACTCGGGCTAAGAAAGAGAGGTAAATATTTTTTCCTGCCCTAACATTTTCCTTTGTCTGTACCCCTGAAAAGTCTGTGGTTCATTGAGTGGTTTAATACTGCAGGTTTAAAAATGAAAAAGGGTGATGAAGAGCCCTTGCACCCTTTCTTAGAATGTGACTTTGCTCAAGTAAGGTAAAGCCAAGACATGAACACTACATTTCTAAAGGTCTCCTGTTCTCAGAAATTACTCTCTAAACATACAATTCTTTCGAGTTAGTGGTGGTGTAGCATCTAAAAGTGAGCTTGTGCTGCTGAAGTTAAACAAACTTTTTCTGAAATTCAGATCAAGATAAGTTTTAAGTCCTGTTACGTGAAGCTTAACTGGAATAATTACTAGTCTTCGGTTATCAATAGCTTACAAAAGTCATGTGTAGCTAATTTCCTCTTGATTAAACATTACCTCAGTCAAAGAATCAACATCCAAATCTAGTATTTGGGAACATACAGATTTCTTTAAATCTTTGTCATTCACTCTTTTCTTTATTGACCCATAATTAATCAATCTGTACAACCTACACTATAATTTATTCAGAAGTTAAAAGAGAAATAAATCCACTTTTCAGAGAATACTGATGCTTTTGTAGACCCTCTCAAAATTGTCTTAGCCTAATATACTGTAAAATTCCTCTCCTTTTTTAAAGAAACTTGATTCCTTTTTGCTAATCAAAAAGGGCCAACCTGCCCTTAACCAGTCATATCACTGCTTATGGCAGAGACATCTTTAAGTCTCTCTAGAACATTCATTCACCTCCGTAAGTGTAGTTAAAATGAACTCAAGTAGCATATGCTTAGAATGACTCAACTCATTCAAACAGACATCAATCAAGGAGATACCAACATCAGTAAGATTTTTTTCCCTATGAAGTATCATGTAAGTTCTTCATACTACCCGAAATTACTATCTCACTACGTAGTTATCTAAAAGACACAATTATTTGGAACAAATTATAGATCTGCAGATCTCTGTATCTCTCTCTTTGAGAGAGACACAAACTCAAGAGAAACCTTGAAAATCATCAGAAAAAATACTGTTAGATGCCTAATAACTGAAATAGTATCTTGTGTAACTTTTTCCAACTGTAAGTCACAGCGGAATCCGTTACCGTAGTTCTTTTCCTCTGTGTATCCTTTAGAAAGTGTGTAAGTGTAAGCAATTTTCTCCTTATTTCCAGCACTGCTTCTCACATGTTGCACTTCAAAATGGTAGTTTTCCACATTGGGATATAAAGCGTCTATATGACATAGTTCCAGAAAATGTGTAGCAAACAGTGTAAATGCCTAAATAAGGAAACAAGAAAGAAAATTTATTTTGGCAATGATCCAGAAATAAATTATAATAAATAAGAAAAATTAAATAATGTCACAGATGTCCAGGTTTTCCTCCAAAATGCTGAAAACCTGTCTTTTCATTACTAAAGCAAATGAAAATCCTTAAGGGATGCATTCTATCATCAGCAAGTGCATCTTTTCCATCTGAGGATTCTTCTGCTCATTTCTCAACAGATGGAAAACAATATCAGAAACAAAAGATAATCCATGATGCTTACAAAATCTGACTGGTGTGGATTGGAATGATGGTCAAATTGCTTAATTCTCTCAATTGCTTAATTGTCAAGTTGCTTAATTCTCTCAAGGAATTCTTTATCAAAAGTGTAAGTGACAGAAAGTATCTGAACTTCTTAAACCAAAAAACCCTCAAAAGTACTCTGAATAAACTCTGAGGAGAAATAAACACCTGCACACTCAAGGTTTGTAACAGCCACCTGAGGTTGATCACATAACTAGCAGTAGAGGTGAAACATGCAAGCCATCTAAAATTATCTTCCACTTTTATAAACAAGTTTCTAACTCTGTGATCAATTCATAAGTTGTGAAGAACTACCATTGTACTTTGAAAGGTAAGCACCAGGTAAAGAGGTTCACTTTTAACATTCAAGCATAAAGCAAAACTAAAACTAAACTAAATGAGTAAAACTAAAAAGACTGGATTATTTTCTTTCTAGACAGACTTACAAGCTTGCAAGTGACTTGGAAGGATATGGCGACCAGTGTGCTGGTTTTAGATGGACTAGAGTTAGTTTTCTTCATAGTAGCTTGTGTTGTGCTATTTTGGATTTCTGACCGAGGCAGTACTGGTAACTCACCCATGTTTTAGCCACTGCAGAGCAGCATTTGCACAGCACCAAGGGCTGTTCTGCTCCTCACCCTGCCCTACCAGCAAGCCAGCTGGTGGTGTTCATGGAGCTGGGAGGGGACACAGCCAGGATGGCTGACCCAAACTGACCTCAGGGATATCTCACACCATATAATACACAATCACAGTAAAAACTGTGAGGAAGGAGGAGGAAGGAGGGACATTTGGCATTCTGGTAACAGTCACTGAGGAACCATGGCATTGCAGGAAACGACTGAACATCTGCCTGCCAATAGGAAGTAGTGAATGAATTTCTTATTTTGCTTCTGCATATAGCTTTCCTTCACTTACGAAACCGTCTGCATCTCAGCCCACAAGTTCTTGTACTTTTACCTTGCTGATCTCTCCCCCATCTCACTATGGGGAGCAAGCGAGCAGCTGGGTGGTGTTTAGCAGCTGACTGGGGTTAGTTAAATCACAAGAACCAGTGAACAGAACAGCAACTTACGTAAGCATGTTTCCCCTATCACTGCAATTCTTACTATTTACCAGTTATGAAAAATACCGTATTTAGCCAAGAAATCTTTGCAAAACTGTTAAATTATGTTAAATAATTTAAATGTTAAATTAAATGTTAAATGTTAAATTATGACAAAATACTGTATTTACTTTCAGGATGACAAATCAATTCTAAGGCTTACATTTCTTTCAAAACAGAATTACCTTTAAGTTCAACAGATATTCACAGGCAGCATAACAAATGCCAATACCTTCTTCAGCACTGGTACCTCTGCCAAGTTCATCAATAATGATGAGTGATTTATCATTAGCATTTTGTATGATGTACGTTATCTAGAAAAATATAAGTGTTATCATTCCTATAAATGTGTTTCTTTTAAAAAGGATTTTTTATGTCATTCAGATGGAACACAATGCAGAAATTTTTTTTAAGTCCCTTGAGATACAGCAATTTTACCTTTTCAAAGCTTTCAAACAGCCGTCAATTCTAATCAAACAAAGACACGCGCTACAGCATTCTCTCTCTTTTCCACTGAACATATCACTTACCCTCAACATGGTATCAGTTTGTGAGAGGAAACTGAGAGAGCTTACGCCCTTACAAATAATAATTTAACATCTAAGCTAACCCAAAAATGTTTAAAGTACTATCCAACAAAGCACTGATTTTTACTCACACTGGAATATCTTTCTATTTAAGAGATGCCTGTTTTTTTACGGTTCATCATAAAAGAGATGAAGGCTGAATTTCAGACTGCTTTTCAAAGTACACTCTTTCAATGGAAATATACTAGTACCACTGCTATTAGCTTAACAGTAAAAATGGGCCTAGGACCTGGATAGCTATATTTCATACCTCTTTCATTTCCTTCATGAATGTTGATGCATTTGTTTCAATATCATCATCCATACCTATTCTAGTAAAAATCTGCTCAGCAATTCGAAAAGAACAATACTCTGCTGGGACATAAGAACCTACAAAGCAAGTAAAATAAGTAAATAAGTAAAATAGTAAATAAGTAAATAGTTTTATATCTATATCTATATCTATATAGTAAGTAAATAGTAGTAAAACTAAGCATGTAAAACAAGTTTCTCTCATCACTATGACATTTGCCTGAATATGTCACTGGGAAAAAAAATTACTTTTACACTTGGTTTTGGTGCACAGCAGGGAATGCATCTTACTTGATAAAATTTTTTAAGATAACTTTTTTCTTATAAATTAATGGTAGAACGTAATTACATAGATAGGATAATTAAAGAAGCTTATAAGTGAAAGTTGTAAGAAATCATGTGCCTGAAGCTGTTTGTCAGTCTGAAGGGATGCAGACAAAACAATGAACTCTAGGACTGTTTTACATTTCTGTGGCCAGTGATTTACTAATCCCAAGAAATGTGAGTTTCCCAAATCAAGATGATTTTGCCTTTATCAGACTTCAAAGCATAATAGTTTTACCTAACAGGAAAAAATGGGAACCTTTTGCCAGTCTGGTCTATTCATATTAAACTCATGGTTTTGAGAGCAACTCCTCAAGAATTTGCAGTTACTGGGGACTGAACCCACAAATGCCTGATGGATATATTTTATTCCCCACTGCTAAATAGCTTCATTCTATAGAGTTAGGTCTTCGATCTGTGCTACAAGACTTACCTAAGAAAAAAGTAAGGAGGAATTCCTGAATATAGGAATGAATCTCAGTTAGACTTTACAAATAGTTGGTTTCATTTTGTAACTTTAGTAATAGAACCTTACAGTACTTGTTACTACTTTTATTTGAAGTAGTTAATTATTTATCTGTTAATTGTACTTGTCCGGAAACATGTTTCTCTATGTAATTTAAGTATGCTCAAGGTCATGTATGCTTATGCTTTTGGATGACTAACACACATATCTGACCAGCATACTTGAAGGACACTCACTATCAATCTAGCAGAAGGTGCTAGATTGGGTTAAGGTGCTCCAAAGAACTAGAGCATGCAACTGTGCTTCTCTGAAGAGAGACTGGGGAGGCTTCAAGATACACAGATGGGGCCCCATACGTTTCCAGTGGTAGATGAAAAACCTTACAGATGCCTCTGTCAGCAACACAAGAGCTGATAGAAGAAAATGGACTACAAATTACCTGTTAATATTTTATTTAGATATAGTGTTATTCTGGAAGCTAAATCATTCAACTTTATAAATATTTTTAACCAGAAAAAAAAATTTGCTGCAGAAGATGATTAATATTGCACACTCTTACTCACCAATCTGTGCCATAATTTGACAGAGAGCAATCTGTTTCAGGTATGTTGATTTTCCACTCATATTTGGTCCTGTAATAATGACAAAATTGTTGCCCTCTGTCAGGTACGTGTTGTTAGACACGGGCTTTTCCATAGCTATCTTTTCAAGAATGGGATGCCATCCCTGCTTGATTGCTAAAGTATCGGTAAATTCTGGACGAACTAAATGAGAAAAGAAGATGTAAAACACTAAGGAGTTACTGTGGAAACCTTTACATTATTAAGCTAGTATGTTTTGAAATAAAGTTAATTCTTCCAGAGCAGAGCTCTTGGGAAGAATTACCAGCCACTTTCAGGTACAGATTCTGATTACCATGCAAGCCTTCATGATTTATGACTACAGAAAAAAACCCATAACTAAAATTTTATTTCTAAATTAACCTTCTGTGATTTTGTTCCCTAGTAAGTAAGGCTGGACTCCAGTAATAAAAATGCAAGGAGCTGAAGTATTTTTTATAAAGTACAAGGGTCGTGGACTCCTGTTACTTATACATACGTACCCTGTATTTGCATGGTAAACAAGAAAGTAGCATTCCTTCTATTTTTGTTACATGTTAGCATACTGATTATTTGCAAATGTATCATGCCTACCAAGATCTATTTGATGCTGGAACTATCTCTATGGATTTCTGTCAGAATACAGTTCTGAACCAATTACACATGGCTCCTCCTTATCTACCAGCATTAATGGAACAGAAAAAAGCATAAACAGAGAATGTCCATACACTTCATGCTTTTGAGCAGAGTATGCTTAAATTGTCTATTTTGAGAACAGTGATTGGAAAGGCTTATTGCAGCTAACTACCAGAATTTAATTTCAATGAATGGAAGCAGAAAGAACATCAGCATAAAACTGGCAAAGACAGACCAGAGGCACTCACCTAAAGACTACTGAGACACAGAAAAAGAAATAGAACCACACAAAACAGCCTGGTTATTCTCCATCAGAAAGGTCTTTATCTGACCCATAACAGAATCAAAGAAGAAACTTACCATAATCAGAAAGAGTGCAGGCGTGGGCAAATGAAAGCAGCATATCTAGCATAGACACAATGTCGGACAGCTTGTATAGGCAATGAATGTGTTCATAGATCTCATTCAGTAGTTTACACACTATTCTGAAATAAGACACTGATTTAGCTGCTGCACAGCACATCCTGTCACTTTATACAACTTACAGAAATAAAGGAACTATAAGGTTCATACTGCATACATTAGGATAAAAGGTCACGCATAAAATGCAATCATGTCTGCTAGATGCGAGCAAATGTATAAATTTCTTTGAAGGAAATTAAGATCTTGTACCATCGTCTTAGCTAACATTCTGCTGATCAGACACAAGTCACATACCTCAAATACCAACAGCTCATATGAAAGCTTCACACAGAGAATTAACTAAAAACATAGCTATGGAATCAAGTATGTTTAATTAACATGGGAAATGCAACTCTAATTCCCTTAGACCTTCATGTTAAAAAAGTCCTACATGGTTCCTAGAAAGAATATCCATTCAACTGACAGGTAACATTACACTTACTAAGTTGTGAATCAGAGAGGAGAGCAACATGACATGCAGCAAGGACAAGATACGAAAATAGACAGTTCTGCTCTAAATCTAAGGAACTGTCTAAAAGTACCAATTCTGCATTACTGATGCAAAACTAATGCATTCATTGTGCCATTTTGTGCAGATAATTCACCCATAAAAAATTTATATGATAACCACTTCTATTAAATGCCAGTATGTTTGCAAACATATTTAATGCAATACACAGTTCATGGGTTTTTTCTTTGTCTCAGGAGGTACACTTGAACAGTATTGCTTTAGATTATTTCTGTAAGTAGCCATAACTTAACAGAAAGAGAGCTTTAAAAGCCCATGTAATTAGCAGATAATTGGAGAAAATAAATGTACTTAGCAAATATGAAATAGTTTTAACAGGTCTTACAAGTAGGTCATGTGATATATTTCTCTCAGGGACTCCTGACATCTTTCATTCATTTTTATTAAATCTGCTGAAGTGAAGCTATATGTGTTTTTCATTCTTGTGATCTATGGGGAATTGAAACCAACAATAAGAGCTTGCCTTACTATCAGAAGGAAAAACAGCTTCTAAAAACCGAATTGGGAACCATATGGGGAAACAAAAGAGAAAAGACAATGCCCAGTTTTGTTTTTACTGTATAATTTTTTATGAAAATTCCATTTAAGATAACAGCGAGATATACAACTTCATTCTTACACAAAACATAATTGCGTGTACTTGCACATTTTTGATTATATAACTGAATATAGGGTAGTTATAAAAACAGCCCAATTAAAACTTCATTTCCTTCTAAATATCTCCACTGAAATTATTTTTACTATTGTTTACTGTACAATGTGTACTTTATTAATGTATTATATATTGTAAATAAAGTATACAAATATATTGTGCTAAAACATATTTTGTACAGATACCTTTGTAAATTCTGATGGAAGCTGGCCATTAGGTAATGTTGTACAATCAGCATTCATCTGGATAAAAAATCCACGAGCAGAGCTGAAACTTGTTTTCATTGGTAGGCTGTACTTTTCGGCAAGTTGCGTTATCATACCTACATACGGCATACAAAGATTTAATCCAAATTACGTACATTCGTGTACACTCCCCTCCCCTCCACCCCCCACTTGTTGCTGGTACAAAGATGGAAACTGTTAATGGAAGGTTTCAGAAATACAAAACTAGTACCATCTGTATTTTTCACTATGTATGAATGTAGGATTAGAATAAAACAGGAACTTCATAACATATGACAGGTGCTGAAGTTTCTGATGCTCTTTTAGGTTTCTGACCATAGACTACACTAAGATGGTCCTTTCTAGAAATCAATAATTTATACTAAAAAAAGGAAAACAGTTCCAGAAGAAATTTTTTTTCTTCTATTTTGACATGATAAACAGGAAGGTTACTAAAACACAGTAATGCACATCATGCTAAAACTCCTTTTGCTCATATTTTCCAACTCTTAATACCTTAGCTGAAAGGTAGTCTGCAGATAGATCAAGACTGCTAAAAATATAAAGAACAAAGAATTCAGATATTTTAAATGAACAAGCTAAACCAAAGATGTACATGTTTTATGCAGAATGTTTTAGGTGGCGTAATTCTGTTCCATTACTTCAACTTTTTTCCACTTAAAGAGGACAAGGACTAACAGAGTATAGCAATCACCACATAATTCTTCAATTTTATTAAAATAAAACTGAGCTTTTATCCAGAAATGGAGAATCTCAGTTGCTTATCAATGACAATCAATTCATACTAATACTAAATACTTTTTAGATATGAGAAGGTTATAACACATATAATTACACAGCTTCTATATATCAAGTGCAATGTACTTTAAACTCCAAATAAATACAAATTTTAGTTTAGAAATACCTGCTATGTCATCAACAATTTCTGTGTATGTTCTACGAGCTATATCAAGGAATTCATTGATGTTAGGCTTAACAGCGTAGCACTTCTGGGTCCTCATATTCAGACATCCTTTTGCGTATCTTGTATCATCATTAATTACAGTTGTAATCTTTTCAAGTATAATTCCAAATCTGCAGTATCAGTTATATCACTAATTAGACACATATTTTTTTATGATTTTTACTTGCAGTATCATCCCTAAATTGCAAGTAGCAGTGTTACAAGTAAGTGAAGCTACTTTTAAACTTTCTACTGCTAAAACAAAACACTACATTTCATTTTTATTTTCACCTCAAAATGAACCGTGACTGTACTGAAGTCTGACTAAAAATACTACTCATATCTTTGGGAGATATAAATTATTTCTCAAATATCCTTTTTTTTCAAGTACACAACACTTGATTTTTGCATTATTATGGAGACTCTAGGAAACCACTACTCTTATCTTTTCAGAATTATATCTATGGGAGTTCAGTTCAGCAGCAACTCCACGATCACAGCTAGCTCTCTTGCTTTTATCCCTGTATTCATTAGCTGAAAATTCAGATTTTCTGACAAATAAAATCAGCTTTAGGCAAAAGAATTAAGCTATACTCATAACTATAAACAAGCAAAGACGCAGCATCTTTTATCTTAGAGGCACTTTTGAGATGAGAGTTTCTAACACAGTAGCTAAGCATTATGATAAATACCTTGTATCTTCAAGAGAATTGTAATAAGCCTTTAGCAGCTGTGTGTTACAGCTTCTTAAAGCAGCCTGTTGAAAATTAAAATATGGACATGACTTGTTATTTCTTTTTTCAGCCTTTTTAAAGGACTGAAAGTTTCGAAATTCAGTGAGGCTAATCAGCATTTTTGTACATAGTCTGTGGAATCTGAGCAGGAGTTTCAGTTAAATGTTTGTTATATAATCCATTATTTAGGTAATGGTAGGAATCCTGCTCTTCACAGCATAGACACAAATTTGTATTTCCAATTGGTGCTAAGAATCAACGTACTATGTTGCAGTATTGTGTTCTGTAATTCTATTGTTTTTTATTTTATCGATCCCTTCCGACTTGAGATATTCTATGAAATTTAATAAACTGCACTTCACAAAAATAAGGACAAAATGGTCTGTACTTTATTTTAAAAAATAAAAAGAATGAAGACAGCTTACTTTCAGAGGCTCCACAAGTTCTAAGGTATGCTTCAGGTAGATTAAATTAGTTATTTTTGATTCAGCAGTTTTAACCTGTTGAAAAATTTTCCAAATATTGGAGGCGTTTGTATGACTGTTCTAAAAAGTACTTAAGAACTATTAGAACTCATATTCTTAACAGTAACAGGCTTATACATTTAATGAAAATTCCTGAAACGCTTCATAAGCTTACTTTGACAACTTTTCATCTGCACAACTGTTTGAGTCTGTATCTGATTTCTTTAACTATAATTAGACAAATCCTTTATCTAAGCAGGTAAATCAGCATGTGAGAAGACACTGAGAGGTGAAAGAGTTGTGAGTATATATAAGATGCTGGCACACAACCATAAACATAAGGCATCATCAACTTCAAAAGTTGTGGCAGAAATATCCAACTCAAGTACAGTAGGCAAATGTAACTTTTAACACCATGGTTTCAATATGCTTAGTGAAAACAAAGCTGAGGTTAAGTAACCTCAAACTCACTGTAGTTAACTGTTGGGTCTGGTCTCAATGAAAATTCAATGGTGAACTACTTGTGTATCAAAATTTCTTTTTGATACTTGTATTACATGTGTTAACATACAGACTGATACTTGAGGCAAGGTCTACTGAAAAAATAATCTTGCTTTTAGACATAACAGTCACTAGGACTGAGTCACTAAACACTTTTTCCATTTATGCTGATGTGAAGAAAATTCCTCACTTTCACCTGAGTACTGTTGAATAAAATGTACACTTATGAAGAATAAAGGTGGGGAGTGATGAAAAATCAAACATTTTTGGAAGTCCATTTGCACAAATTAAGATGAATTATAGACATCACATTTCTATATTGCATGTTATAGATAATTGATTTTCCAAGCTGTATTTTGAAACATACTGTATCCTGCTTTGGGATCTGTACCAAAACTGAAAGTAGTTGTTCTGTATCCAGGAATTTTGAGATAACTGTAAAACAAAAGTATACACATAAGAAATTAAACTGAAATTGTAAGAAGATGTATTTTCTTTGAAAGCACACAATTAATTAGCTATACTGATGCTAATCTTTTTCTTACATTCTATTGTCACAAATTATTCACAGGGTAAAAACTAGCTTTAAAATAGCCAATATATGAATTATTTTGTTGTAACTATACTTACGACTTACTATACCTAAGCATGCAGTGATTATTGTATAGGTAGACATCTGTCAATTCAGAAATTTTTTTTTTTTTCTTAGATTGAATTGTATTTCTCTTGTGACACAGATGAAGATTATATGATCCAGTTTCAGGTGGACTAATTCTAGTATTGCATTTTTACCTTTCTCTGGATCATATGTTTTATGAAGCAACAGGAAAAACATTTATATGCAAGTATTACTTAAGCAATGTGTTTGCTTTTTTATGTACACATTATATATACTTGTATACATCAAACATAATGCATACCCAGCCATAGAAGTAAAGAGAGACAAACTCTAACTCTTTTAAAAAGCTATTGGCTCACAGATTTCTCACTTGATCAGAGAAATCCAACTTTTCTAAGCAAAGATACTTAAGAAAAGTATCACTATGATAATATAGATTACTTCAAAAAATTAAGTGTTTACTATGTCACCCAACAAACCATTAAAAAATACTTTTCAAACATACTGAGTCACACTACATACTTTCCTATATTAGAAAAAAATGTTTTAAAAGAAATATATTATTAGGTGTTACAAAGTAAACTACTACCTGCTTGAAGACCAAAAAAGAGCTCCTCATCCTGAAGTAATTCCTGAACACAGTCCAGTCTTGTGTTAATTGTTTCAGCATCAACTAGAGGTTCCAGTATATTGGATCTAAGTCTTCGACTTCCACCAGGAGTTTTAGTGTAATTTAGGACACCAAGAAGTGTATGACCGTTCCTTTGAAAATAAAATAGATGTGAAGAATACATACACCAAAAAAAGAGATGGCAAGTGTCAGGAGACATTTATAGGCAAGAGTATCCTACAAATCTGAGGCATGCTTTGGCATGCTTAGCATCTCTCCGTTTGCTATGTATGTTATTGTCACAATAGAGCATGACAAAATCACACAAACACAGCTTCCAGGCAGGGAAAAAGAATAAAAGGGCCTAAGTTTATTTGACTTAGTGCTTATATAGGATTTTGGGAATGACCGTGGATTTGAGGATGAGGTTACCACCTCTCCAACCACACTGGTCAAGGGAAAAGTCCATCAAACCTTCTCCACCCAGGAGAAAGGAATGAAAAACAAAAGGACAGTTAGCAAAACATGTGCGTGTTTACATGAAACAGCATGAGAAACTTTATCACAAAAATTAAAACATCAGAAGGCTGAAAAATCAGGGAGACATGTTATATGAACTACAGCAGTTAAGGAAACTATGGAATTCAATGTAATTTAATACAATATTAGCCCTCAATTATGTAAGTATAGAAATACATTTGTACTTAGTATTTTATTCATCTTTTGTAGTAGTATTCCATTTCTACTGCAGCAGTAAAGTTCACATTTTCCCCTCTCAAATAAACTAATTTAAAATTGACAAACCAACCCTACACAAGGAGGGAAATTATTAAGTTATAGTCAGAGATCAAATATTAATCAGAATAATTTACTTGAAATACATTTCTGGAAATATTTTAAAATACTTAGAAGTCAAAAAGAGAAATAATTTTTTGGTTTTATTCTTTTAAAGAACATATTTCAGTCAATACAGGAGCTAAATAACATGCTTATAATTTGTAAGTATTAGTTTCATCTTTGTGGCTTTTACATGTTAAATATCCCAGGGTTTCACACTTAAGGGTGATTGCATCAGAATAAGCCATCTATAATATTTACATGTTCTACACAGTCAAATAGTTTTAGAAACCTGAAATCTTCTATGCTATTGGCTGGAGGAAGAGCCATGAAATACCAGGGCCGTAATAACATATTGATTTAAACCAGACCTTGATTAGGAAGAAAGCTGATACAATACACTAAACAAACATGAAGATAGATAGTAGGTAGGTAGGTAGGTGATAGAATGAGCAGGAACATCCTGAAATGCCATGGTATAAAAAAATCAAAGCAATACTCAAAAGAATTTTTTAAAAAGGGGGAAATTCTATCCCAGTTGTATTAAGGGTGCATTTACCATACCATGTAACCCATGACAACACTTACGTGGAACCCTACATTTAGCAGAGTATCCACAGCACCTATCTTTTTTCCCTGCACAGTTAAATGAAGAGAGACAAGTCCTTCCAGAATTAAGACTGGCACACAAATTTGACTTAGGAATTTCTGGTGAGTGCCTGTACTATTAATTTTTACCTGTGAATATCTAATATAAAGATATCTAACCAGACTTCGGGGGTAAGATCTATGTAGTAAAAATAGCTATGTTTGGCTGGTTCAAACTTGCCAATGGATCAGCAAAAATTCTGCATCAATAATGCTAAACAAAGCCCCAGAGAAACATAAAGCAATTTACTGTTGCTCAGTTCCTCCTGTAACCACCTTCCTCTCAAAACCATCTGTGAAATTAAGAACAGAAAAATATTTTTTCCAAAAAATATTGCTCCAAAAGTACCCTCCTATGCAAGGCATTCTGTGGTTCTACTGTATCTCCCCAAGTGGCAAGCTTTTATGAACAGTACTTGGAGAGTGAGGAATCTCCAGGCTCCCCTTTTTCTATCAGGGTGATTAAGTGGACATCTAAACAGAGGTGGATCTCAGAACCTGACAGGCAGCAAAATGCAAGTTCCAAGTATTTCTCTTGCTAACCAGAAGTGTAACAGTCTGGAGAAGGTAAGCCTTGAAGTTTCTTCTGCCTATGACGCAACTATCTGCCAATGAAGGAAGTGTTCCAAGCATTGATCTCAATGTGAAAAACTACCATGCAATCAAGTACCATATTGCACATTCCCATCATCGTAGAAATTACTCTCTTTCCCACTATTAGATCTAAAAGGAAACAAAACCTTTCAAGGCTGAAGAATGTCTCTTGTGTAAAATGAGTAAAATGTAGGTGTTTCAATCCTACATAAGAAACTTGCAGAAATATTGCCTCTTTCATTTCACAGTCTGTACAATTTTGCATAAATATATTTTTAAGTCTGAATAAAACATACACATCAATGTAAAGATGATTATGCATCATCTCTTTCTACAATTCACTTTAGGATTTCCTGTGCTAGAAATTTTGTGCTGAATTGTAACGTATTTCTCCGTCAAAATATTTTTTAGAAGCTCTGAATGGTATGCAAGTTCTCTCATATAGAAATAAATATAGTAGTCACCTCTTTGACACAAATATCAAGAAAACTTAGAGAAATCCATCTTTATAAAAATTTAACTTGGAAAAACTATTCTTACCGAGAATCTCTGTTATTAATCACTAATTCAAGATTTTGTGCTGATGATGAATCTATCATTGCTGTTTTCTCACTCCCCTGGAAACGCACCTTGAGTGATTTAGGAGCATAAACGGCGTTTTGAATAAATTCAACATATTTTAGCAAAGCTGCTGCAGCTGCAAGACAGTAATACCTTGGAAAGAAACAATCTTTTATGAATGTTGAATACTGCTACTGAAATACCAAAAAATAGTGCACTACAGAAATAACATTCACACTACTGTGGCTTGGTAACCACTGCAATTGATAGCACTGAAAAAGCAGTATATTTCAAATATGCATGAACCCATGTCTAGTGAACATATATTCATGCAAATCAAATATTAATAAATGTGTGAGTCTCTGTACACTGGACAGCCTCCACCAAATCACTGGTATTGTGAATGCACATATTTCACCAGACACATGTGATTTGAAGACCCTCATCACAAAGCATCAACATTTAAAACTGTTGATACATGAAAATGCTTGTTGAGGACAGAAATAAAGGCAATCACAGCTCTTGAAAGGTGTCTTTAAGGAAAGAATGATAAAAACGAAGTGGAAAGCCGTGAAAACAAAAAAACACCCAACTATGTAACAGGCTTTCTATTTACATTTCTAGATATATCAGAAACATTGGAGGGCAAAATAAAAAGACAGCTCTGTTAGGATTTTTCTAACTTTTGCAACATGACACAGACATATGTAATGAGTACATAAAATGATTTTCTTAAAAACTTATCTGGACACAGTATGCTTCTCCTTATTTAAACATACTTCGATTGGACTTCCATGAAAATGGTGCTAAATTCAGATGCACACAATTGTTCAATGTACTCCAAACCCTTTGTTTCATTGAAGTATTTTCTCTGGACAGTTGTAAAAGTCACATTCTGTGAAAATGGGGATGAAAGCATATAGTTAAAAGTTACATCAGATAGACTTTTGTATTTTTCTAGTGATACATGTTTTCAAGAAATCTATCAACTGAATCTGCAATCTGCCTTCACAGAAGTATTCATTCTAGCTTACTAGCACAAGCAGGTCAATGTAACTGGAGGTGTGTGATGCTCAAGTTATTTATGTGAGAAGAAGAGGAGAAAGGTCAGGAAGTCGAAGAGCACTCATGAAGAAGCCATCAGCTCTGTAGGCATGAAACAATTCAGGTAGTAATTAATAGTTTTTTTAAAGGTTCTGAGGCTTTAATACTCATAAATTACTTATACGAGTTCATTTTATTCTCTTTTACCCTGACAGTGCCCTTTTTCCTATTCTGTGATACATCAGCCCTATTGATTTATCAGGTTGACAGAACAAGGGAGAAGCAAAGAAGAAAGCTTGAATTTTAAATTTCTGTATCTTTCCTATGTTTGGTATTACCCAATGCCACAAATTCAAAACTTTCATCAGCAATACACCTATCTCTGTAATTGTCAGTATTAGAAGTAACAGCATGGGAGCTAAATTAGTTTATTCACTACCATTCTAAAATTACACCTGAAAATCATAGAAAAGAAAATCTGTCTGCACTTAGGATTTTAAAAGTTGTGTAAAACTCTCAAATCAGCTATCATATAAAAATGATCAACAAGAACTCTAAAACATTAAATGAAAATTTAGATCTTACCTTGAAATGCTCCGTTATCAGACTGAACAATTTTGTTGTATTCCCTGCATCACAAGCAGTGTTTGACATTATTATTTCTAGTGGTGTTAAAATCTTGAGTTTAGTAATAACCTGAACAAAAAATTCAAAGTAATTCAATTTTTAAAATTATAGAATCTCAAATATTTTAGACAATAATGATCAGCAATAACAAAATACAGAACAGTTGTATTTTAGAATCAGTTTCAGTTCCAAATTTTTTGTTAACTTCTACACCAATAAGTCAAATTAATATGTATCTAAATATACATGAAACTAAATTAAAAACAAACAAACAAAACTTAGAGCTTATCTCTTGTTATTTGAACATGCTTAAAAATCATGCTTGCCGTTGAAGCGAGAGATAAATATCCAAAACTATATTCCATGGCTATGATGGGGGAGAAGGACTTATGTCAACAGATGGCAGCTTTCTGGGCTTGCAGCTGGAAGGTTAATGGTGCTCTGGATGATGAAGAAATGCAACATGTCTGACTACTACTAATACTTTGATTGAGACTAGTTTTTTACTTTGTTTTAACCTCCTCTAGTAACATTTATATTGGTATTAACATAGCTAAAAATGTGCATATTTTACCAGCTTTATGTTATGCACACCCCCTGTAGGGATTATTGGTAGACTATATGCTCTTCTACTGTGTAAGAAAGGACAAACAACATTTTACATTTATGTTCATTTATACCAGCATTCACAAATTGTCAAGGGAGAAATATGAAAAAAACAGACTATATTTTAACTGCTTAGAAGTTAAGATGTGCAAGAAGGGACATATGATGTCCTGATAAAACAGTAAACAAGCATAAAAAATACACAAAATCATCTAAGGGCACTTGGGGTGGGAAGGCTGTCACTGCCCTTCATATCTGCTAACTACTAGGAAGTTTTTTTCCAGTGGCATCACAGTTCAGCAAATCTTGAAGAACTTAAAAAATAGAAGAAAACTTTCCTGAATTTATTTGCAGAACATTCAAAAACAAAAGTATGCACAAAAAAGAGAGAATACAGTAGGCTAGATACCAATCACTAGGCAAAGCATGGATTCTGAGAGTGTAAGAAAACAGCTGATCAGCAGATAAGACAGAATTGTTGAAAGGAACACGATGAAAGTGTCTTTACAAACAGATTGTGTGAATCTGCTTGCAGACAGGGCCAGAGACTCGTAGATAAGGAAGTAACAGGACAAACCATCAATTTCAAAAAATGTTACTAATTGACACGGACTGCTGCTTAGCCAAGGTCATGCTCAACTCCTCTTTGAAAAGAAGACTTAATAGGGTTATGAATATTAACTTCCCCACCCAGGGTGGACTTAAAGCTAATTTTAAGGGTCATGTATCATATGTTATACAGGGGGGATCATATTAAGGGACACATTTAGCAGGCAGATCAGGAAGTCTGTACCTCCCAAGTATGTCAGCCAATAGGGAATGAGCAAAGGTTCTGCAGCTGGGAAGATTAGGACAAAAAGCAGGCTGCAGTCCTCCAACAATTTGAGAGACCCCATGGGGAAATGCCCCATGGCCTCTTCCTTTGTTCAAGAACAAAAGGTACAGGACTCCTCTGTCTCCTCCATGGACACAAAACTCTGACAACATGAATTTTTTCGCACATTGTTAAAGGTGTGAGCGATTAAGGCAAGAAATTAGGCTGTTAGGACATTTCTCACATTAGGGGAAAAGCAGTTGTACACTAGCATCTCTCTTTTTTATACTAGATGGTGAATGCAGTATTAGGGATGAGCACAGAATGGAGAATTCAGTAATCTTAATGGAATATTAGGAACATATCTGTACAAAGAAAATGGCACCTTTTATAATAGTATGGCAGGAAAACAATGAACAATCTGACCGTGGCCTGTGAGGCAGCTATAAAGGATGTTCAATATGTAGCTGTGTATGTTAAGACCAGAACAGGCTTTATAAGCACTAATGCTTAAAAGTAAAACAAAACAAAGAAACCCCAATTAAACAACATTGTACATTATACAACAACTGTAATCTACAACAATTTAAACTGTACAACATTTTACAACACCTGTTTTAGTAAACAGATTTGATGGTTGTTTATATCCTGAGTCAGACCTACTTATGGTCCTAATAGAGCTTTTGTTTCTTTGAATACTGTAAAGATGCTACAAGCCATGTTATTTTCTAGCACGCATAACTACAAAAAACCCACAAAATAAGATGTTTCACTAATGCTGTTGCTGTATAAACCAGAGATTATTCACCAAATTAATGTAGAATATGCAGTGCTGGCTGTAAATTAAGTGAATTTCATTTCAAACTGAGACAGAATATTTATTAAATATGTTAAACCAACGCCAGAACTATAATTACTCTCACACACACACCCACACACATCTATGTAGTTCTGCTCTCAGAGCTGTTTTGCCTGGTGAAGAATACGTGCAAATTCTACTACCATATATTGCCCAATGCTCTTCAAAACGAGGCATCTCAGTCCCACAAACAATATATTTTGCAGAAAGGTTATTTTTCTTCTTAAAAACATTCTTGCCTCTTTAATATCTGAGGCACAGTAAGGAAAGTAGCAGTCTTTTCAACACTGCACATTTTCTAGAACTTATTATTTCCACTTTTGAGAAATCTCTTCCACAAACAAGAAATTTAATTTCTTATTAGTCATAATCTTTTTTCAAGAAAGTAAGTCGCAATAATTAGGCCATAAAATACCTTGGCATAAGTTGTATTGTCTGCAAATTGTGATAATATCATCTCAGGATTTTTTAAATCTATACTGGCCATTCCTACTTCACCTCTGGCAAGGCCTCTTCCTTCTACTACAGCTACAATAACCGATGCAACAGTATGAGCAGAAAGTGCAGATGAGGATGTAACTGTAAAACAGTCATATATATTCAGTTATATTCAACAGAAATTAATTAAAGATTGATCAAGGAGCATCACAAATGATAGAGCAAGGATAAACAAATCGACAGATGTATAAAAGAATCATTATCAGTTTAGTCTTTAAGAACACTAAAGACTGAACTGATAATGATTAGTGAGACTGAAAGAACTTTAAATCCCACTACTTTTGTATTATGAGAGCACATGATACATATAACATGGCACAAGGCATCATTACTCTGTAACACCATTTTGCTCATACAAAGCACTGCAAAATGTAACATCAGCTACTGTGTAAGTATTCTGAAGAACTAGCGTTCTACACCTCCGAACATGCCAACATAAAATACATAAAACTTGCATTAAGAAACTTGAGAGTTATGTTATATATGATGTCCAACACATTACAAGCCAAAAAATAAACTCTGATTAGAGATGAGCACGAATTTGGGCTCTTTAGTGACCACACTACATGTCACAAATACAATTTGATTTTGGACAATTTGAAAAAAGTCTGAATTCTAACTACACTGATAATTCATACGTGAATGCAAAGTAAGTAGCAAGAGGATGCAATACCAAAACATCATCTCAGTACGTAAAGTAGTATTTTCTTGTTGGTGGACTGTTCCTTGGCAGCATCCTCTGTGGTACTAAACACATTGTATTTTGAGTTTATTTTAGTATCTTAACATCTCCCATTAAAAATTAAACTGTTTAATAAAATAACATCAGAAATGTAAGTTGGACTGTTTCCTCTAAGAGCTGCTAACCTTACCCGAATATCCCATAAGAGGGGTATGGCTTCTGCAACCAGATCTACCAGATGAGAGAGGTGTTTTTCCTATACATGTGCTATTCAGGCCTCGCACAGAAGAAGAACTCGTGAGATTCAATGCGTTAGCATTTTCTACACAAGAACTTTTATCCCCAAAATATGATTCTGGGGGGAGAGAAATAAGTAAATTATGAGAACACCCACAACAAATTTTTATTCAGAAAGCAATAAACAAAAAACAGGTTACAAAACTTCATTTTTTATTAGCAGAAGTAGAGATATCCAAACAAAATGTCATTCTGTGAAAGCTCTCCAGAGTATAAAATGAAATAAATTAGACTGCTTTGAAAACCTTGCATTAACATGATTACTTTTTACAATGAGATTACATGCAGTGCCAATAAAAAAATTATTTACATTGTTGAACTGGAATAATACAACAGAAGTCACTTACTAAGTATCATTTCATGTTCTAATGAATTCCAGATTTATGAAAGAATGCTTTAAACCAACTTTATTTCACATTTGCCCATCATTTGAAAAATCATTACCTAAAACTGCACATGTGTTTACAAAAACCTTTTTTTAAAAGCTGAGCATTCCTTTTTAAAAACAGGACAGTAAAAGAAAAAAAAAGAACCACTTGGGAATGATAACCCTTTGAATTTATGGGGATCAACTCTCAGAAATTATACAGTAATTTGGGATGTATTTGTTAACAGCAGTTTCTTTCAAACATGTATTTAAGATCTACCTATGTTTTTAAGTCCTGCAAAATATCTTTGTCTCAAACACTTAAAGTTCCAATAAATTATTAAGTAATTTACTTGTTTTTAATTCTCTTGAGATGACTGAAGACATCCTTATCTAGTTTAGATAACTGCTTTCTAAGATTCAAAAAATGAATGAAAATATAAACAGCACATCCACTTAAAAAACTTCAGGTATAAAACATGTAAACACAAATGTTTCTGTTTTCTTATATTATATTAAAAACTGACACACAAGACAAAATACTGAAGTATTGTTTTTAGATGATCAGCTAACTGCATGACTCTTTATCAAGGTTGGCCGGTACAAAAACATCTACCATACTGAGGTTTTGGGGTTTGTTTGGGTTTTTTCAAGGGTGAGGTGGGACTTTCTTTGTGTTTGTTTGATTGGGAGTTTTTTAACCTTAAAACTGTGACAAGTGATAAACATATTAGCTCAGACTTTTTAGGTGGGGACTTTTTTAAGAGTGGACACATCAGCATTGCAATACATACTGGTAATTTTTTTAAAATAGCATTCACTTAGATTTTGGTGTAAATTCAGTCAGAATTTTGGCAGAAGAGACTTCTTGTAGAAGGTACCGAATCTGCCATAACAGGGGGAAAACAGTAATTTTAAAGACCAGATAAACAAAACCATATACAGGTATTTCTCAAACCCAACATTTAAGTCATGCCCTATTTGAATTAGCATTCTGTTTGGGTTTTTTGGTTTTTTTAGGATTCCTCAGTAATCATATACATTATCCAAACCCATTTTACCTAATTTCCAATTGATACATAATGGAGAAACATGGACATCCATACATAATGGATGTACATCAGAATTAATTGGAGCAAGTGTTAAAATAATTTCGAACTCTTTTCATGGTCTGTTTTCATCTAAAAACACCACAATTTTAACTTTTTTTGCTGCCCGCCAAGATACAGACTTTGAGAGATTTTTGTGAAGGACGGCAAATAGCAGTATTGTATTGTAGGAGCACAACATTCTTACCACACATCGAGACTGACAGGGTCTTAAAATTATTTCAAAGCCAAACGAAAAAATAAAAACAAAACCAAAAAAACAACAAAACTCCTGAAACAACCAACAAATCAAACACAAACACGAAACTAATAACCAATGTTTCGGTTCTCTCCTGTAAAGCAAAGACTGGAGCAATTCAAACACGTTTATTGATCCCACCGGAGAGCCCAGCTACTACTATTTAAAGAAAGTAAGAGAGATTTCTTTCTAAAAGTGCAAGGAACGATTTTCTGGCTGGCTAAATGAAAAAAGTCGCTATGATGGTTAGCTGCTGCTGCCGCCCCATCTCAGTAAGTACTGCTTTTAACAGCTCTTTCGGAACCCGACCCGAGCAAAGACAGCAGGACGATTAAAAAAACAGATAAAGGCCGGGGCAGAGAACGTACCTCCCCTTTCGGAAACCGCCGGCTTCACCGCGCTGCTCCCGGCGGCCCGGTCGGCTGCGAGGCCTTCCCGGCTGGTGCCGCCCGGCCGTGTCCCGCCGCTGGAGGAACCCCCGGTGCTCCCCGAGCTGTGCGGCGTCTGCAGAAGCCCCAGGGTGTAGCGAGGCGTCTGCTCCGCCCGCCCTCCCACGCCCGGCGTGGAAGAGCCGCGGCCCGTGTAAGACTCCGAGGTGGCCGAGGCGGCCGCCCGCCCGCCCGCGCCCGCCATGGTGCGAGCCCTCAGCACCGCCCCGGCCCGCGCCCAACGCGGCAATGGCGGCACCGCGCCCGAGCCCCCGCGCTGCGAGACGGGCCCTGCCGGTAAAAGCTGTCGAGCTGCAGCTGTAAATGATACAGCAGTACACAGAGCTGCTGGCCCTGCAACGGCTTTCATTATAAATATGCAAGGGCCACAGGAATGCAAGGAAAGTGCTTGCTCTGCTCTTTAAAGCAGGAGTACTGCATTTCACCATAATTTACCCCGCATCAATTCTTCAGCATACAGACTTCTTTAGCAGGAGCTTCGGCAACGTGTTCTCCCTGCTCGGGAGTTTGATACAAAAAGATCTCCGAAATAACCACAATGCTAGCTACCTCCGTAATTCTCTTAAACACGTGCTTGTAAGAATGTTTCAAAACACTTAACACTGGTTTGTGTATTAGCATCATGTAACACACACCATTAAAATGTTTCAATTCACATTTTGACTAGGCACAATTTTACCTCTGGCAGTAAATACACCTGGATTATGAAACACTCCATGTACTCACACCTTTTCTAACCTATAATCGGGTAAGATCTTTAGAAATCACAGCTGATTTAGGAAGTTACATTTACCAAACTTTCATCAGAGAACTCCAATAATATTAACAGGATTTCAATCTAAAGTAAAATGTTTTACACTGCTATGCAATATCACCCACATATTAATTCCCAGGCTACCTCAGTCTGTAAAACACTAGAAACTCTGAAGACGATTCCATTTTGCCTACAGAATATGGAAAAATAGCAACTTTCTACCTACTAAACAGTGTTTTCCTGGATGAAAAGAAGTGCACTTGCAAAGAAAACTGTAATGATATCCAAAAAATCACTGTAACATTTTTGGTTAACTTTTACTATTGTTGTGCCCGATGGCGAAACAGGACTTTCTGACTCCACTATCAGAAGGCTTAATATGATTTATTAAGATGACTCCATTGTTCAGAAGGCTTGGGCTATTCTGTGCTCAGGTACAGAGCTCAGATGCTTACTTCTTCATCCTCAGTACAAGACCGCTAGAATGCTTAGAATTCAATTATAACAATTGTCCACACCATTGGTTGAGAGAGGGAAGGCCCACATCTCCCATATTGGGAGACAGGGCAGAAAAATACCATCTGTGTCCTTGAACACACAGCTCAGAGATATGTTTACAGAATTCTGTGCTGAGAAAGTGTGCTTTCCCCTGGGAAGAAACACCTCAGTGGGCTTGCACCTGGGAAACTCATAAAATGTCAAGACCACACTTTACAGTTAAATAAAACCTGATCAGTGCTCTCATTCCCTCACACTCAACACAAAGCCTTTTTTTGTAAGGCTTTTTATTGTAACTTTTTTCCCAAACCTTGAAAAATAAAATTCCAGGCTTTGACCAAAGAATTCATCAGGCAAGTGGGCAGTTAAAAGGAGTAGAGTTTTTACCTTATCTAAAAGCTTGTAGGCTTTAAAAATTCATTAGAAATGCTTGAGCATTCAAATTCACATTTTGCTTTTGAAATTCATGACGAGTAAAGGTCTATCAAATATTTGTCCAGTTCTAGCTTACTGTACACTAACACAGCTAAAAGAACACAGATATTGAGTCCCACCTGTAAAAGGCCCAGACCCAGCCCATTCCACTACCATACCAACTACTGCTCCCTGAAGGCCAGAGCCTGGCATCCTCAAAAGACAAAGATAACTGTGCCAGCTGTCTACAGCCCAGGGATGAACTGTATGGTCTTTGACAAAAGCATCTAGACAGATGAACGTACTGTCACACCACCCCGAGGCTGTGCTACCCTGTCTTTAGTATTGCTACACCACCTGGGCAGGGCAGCTCCAACCGTGACACAGACACCCAACACCGCAAGCACCATGACTCTGAGATGCGATAAGCGCTCGAGCGACAGTGACTTCCATAGGGAATATGGCACCCACATCCAACAGTGCCACGACAGTGCACGTGCACTACAGCAAAGTGGTGACTGCTGCAGGCATCAGCGGAGATGTGGATGAGAGTCATCAAAAACAGAATGATGGATGAGCAAGAAGTCAAGCTTTAAGACAAAAGACTGTTATGGACATGGGGAAGCAATCCCCAGAGACAACTCTGTCAAAAAAGAACTCACAGAAATGGAACTGAAAGCGCCACCTGGCTCACTACTGTGAGAGATGACTGCTCAGAAACATCTACAATATGATAGACATCAGACAGATCCACACCTTAAGCTGGAATTGCAAGACAAGAAAGGCTCGACAGGCACTATGCAGGAGCTATGAAGACATCAAGACCTGAGAAAGGTATGGTGTGCAATGCAGAAGACAGACTAACAGAATATATACAAGACAGACACATGCTGGAACTGCTTTCCTTGTCACAGTCCTCACATCGTGCTAAGAACTAACCTGCTCCCTTGACCTGCTCCAAGGGAACTGCTCCTGAACAGCTCTCTCCCCTACATTGACTTTAAACCCCTCCTTGCAATTATCAGCTTTGCACCCTCCCCCCAGATTCATTTCCCCATCAGCATCCTTCCCTCACCTTCACTTCAGAGGAATGGGGTTCTGAAACCATCTTCCTTGCTACTCACCAGCAAGTCCAGGCAGGGGAGCCTCGGTACCACCGCCCTGCTCTGGGGCCTGCCTGCTGCCAGATGTCCGTGCACGCAGGGCTGAGCGCACACACTGCCCGTGGTCATGACAGCACCGTGGCCCCCACGACCGGGCAAAGCCCCCCTCGTAGCCTCTGTGTTGCGACCCTCTGGTGCTGATCTGAGCTCCCCTGCCATGCCACCTTCTTAGAACAGGAGCCATCTACACCCACTGAGGCGTCTCACTCGCCTCACCCGTGTCCAGTGGCCCTCGGCATCTGCTCAGAGGGGAGACGCACCCTGCGCCCCGTCGTGATGCCCCTGTGACCGGAGGAAGGGGTGCAGCAGCACCGGATCCCAAGCACAGCGCATCTGCCACCTATGCCGGGACCACAGTGGAGAGCAGCGGGCAGGAAAGGAAATGGCGCCCTGATGGGGGAGCACACCGGGAACCCCCAACAGCACCAAACCGAGAGTGGGATGTCCTGCAGCCGGCAGGGAGCTCTGGCCACCAGCCGTGCGGCAGGGCTGCAGTGCACCACGGGAAGCATTCGTGCAGGTGGAGAGCTTCATTCTGGAAAAGCCGTCATTGAAGTGCTGTTGGAGTAAGTTTTATATAAAACTGAAGAAAAATAAACCTTTCATACAAATAAGTAACAAAATTAATGTAGCAGATAATTATGTTATTTATCTACAATAGTCAACAATACAAAGAATTAGATATAAAAGGTTTCTTGGTCAAAAGCTTACTATACATTTGGAACATCTGTCCCACTATCTCAAGACTGATCAAATACAAAGAAATAAAGCATAAAGCTTTCAGGCCCTCAAGAGATGCCATGATCCTAAGAATGAAGAAAAAAAGCCCTCAAAACCAAAACTACTGAGTCTGTTCTTCAGAATAGATACCTGAATAAAACAAAACTTATGAAAAAAAAATTAAGCTCCACCACCAAACATATTTGCTACAGGGAGCACTGGGATAAAAAAGGAATGTAGTCAATACTGAAATCCTTCCTTACGTTACCTGTATGATTTGAAAAATCTGTCTTTGGAGGAAGACAGGTCAGTTTGCAGATACTGTCAAAGGAAACTGGAAGGAGGGGGCAGGGGGGGAATTCTCATTGATGGGATCACTTTGTATTCATTGTACTGCAAAATGACCAAGGAAAATGTTTCTGAAGATGAAAAACAAACTCCTTCACCAGAGATTATCCTGAAGCCTGGACAACTTTGGAAATAATTATACCCTGGGTTTTCTCCCCAGTATTTTCAGTTGGCATTTCTCTGAGGCAGAGGGAGACTTTCATGAAGATACTTCATGCTCCCATGCTCTGAAAAGTCAGAAACAACATGGTTGTCCCCCCTCAGTAACCACTTCGTAGTTAAGAGTCCTTCAATTCCCACTGGTCCACGTGCATGGATACGCGAAGTACTAATTCCCACTTCAGCACCTGTAGGAAACACCCAAAATAAAGGTAGTTAATCCTCTGATGATGTTAACTTCATACTAAATGCTTTTGCACCTCTAAGTAAAAAAGCTGCCTGCCCTTTCAGGGACCTGCCATTCTCTGCTCCTCTCAAAATACCAGTTCCATTTCCCTGATAGAGAAGCTCGAGAAGATTAACTATTACATTATAAATTGTAATGTTTATGCTTCTGGCTGCTACAGTTACTTTCAGAAAGAAAGATGCAAGAGACAGAGAGAGGTATCTCTTACATTGCTCTTAGACTAATCTAAGGGCATAATCCTTAAAAAAAGGCAAAAAGCACAACTAGTAAAGATTATGACCTTACGTCTTTTATTATCACATTGAGGAGATATTGAAAGACCTTAACTGGAATTTTTGGCACACTGGACAGCATCTCAATCTACCCAGCAGGACTGAAGCATTATATTCTTTACAGCATCATTAGAAAGAGAAACAAAAGGAAAGCTGCTCAACAGTTTCGCATCCTGTATTGCACTGTTCTATCACTATATGCATTTAGCATACTCTATTGCAATTTAATAGAGCTTCAAAGGATCCAAAACATCTTTGTGTGGATGAAATTTCTAGGCTTCAACTTTTTGTACACTACTTTTCCTGAAAACCTTTTACTAGACAGTAAGATAAGAGACTAATCTTATCTTTCGAGGTTCATACTGCTACACTTTTCACACACAACAAAATTCTGCAGTCACAACCCTGCAGTATCTTCCCTCTTACCAAGTCCAAACCTATAGCCATCAGAGAATCGGGTACTGGCATTCCAGAAAACACAAGCGCTGTCCACATGCTGGAGGAAGAACTCTGCTGTTTTCTCTGGGAAAGAGGCAGAGACAAAAATAAAACCCATTACATACAGAATGATCATGTATTCCAATAAACACAGCATGAAACAGTGAACATTGGTAACAATACAACTTTCACATGCAGCCTTAACAGACAGTACTTAAACAGCCTGGGCTAAGCCATGCTCATTTTTACCTTCCTCCCAGTATGCTTATCAAATAGACACAATTGCAAATCTTAGAATAAGCTCACAAGGATTAGAAGCAAGTAAAAAGATGTCTAATTCTAACTCCATTCAGTTTAGTCAAAGAGTGATTTAGCTGCATGACTGAGAAGAACAGCTGCCCCAAACAGCATTTGCCATTCAAACTGAGAGAGTTAAGCTACAGTCAGCTCTCCATGAGTCTCAAACACGGCATTGCTCCAAATATTGAGAAATCCTAAACTCAATTGCTATTGCAGGTACTATTTGAGAACTACCATGCAGAAATGCCACATGCAAGTATGTGAAGTAGGAGGTTCAGTAGCCCTGAGCAACAAGACATTCAAGAGCAACTCTATTTCCAGTATAAATCACTAGTTCACCAGGTCCTGTGTCAGTGGTTATGGTATCAAATGCATGCCTTTTAGTGACAAGCATTTAAGCTCAGCAAGAAGTACAGAAACAGACGCCTTCTTGACTCACTGGCCAGACGCAGATCAACATGACCTTAACTGCACTTGATTCTCAGAAGTTCTGGGCTTGGTTTGGTTGGAGAGTCAACCTTTGTCTTGGCACAGCTTTAGTAAGCTTTTGAACTGACACACACCCAAGAGACTAACTACTACAATGTAGTGAGTTGCACTAACACCAGGAATTAGCAGTTAAACCAAAACAGCAGCTTAAAGAACAAGCCAGGTCACTAACCATTCTCTGTGATAATAACATCCGTATGGGAACTTCCATACTTGTGGATATGTTCAACAGCCTCTTGAACGCTGTCCACCACCTCAATGCAGCACTCCAGGTCCCCATATTCTGTGCGCAGAGATTTCACTTCTGAAGGACTGAAGGTCAAGTAAGATGCAAACTTTGGGCCAGCGTGAATCTTCACCTGCAACACCAGAAACATTTTGTTTGTGGCTACTGACCATACCAGACCCTTTCAGGTTAAAGTGTAGCTTCTCATACTCAATATGGGATGGATAGCAGTCCCGTGGTGCTAGGTTTTGGATTTCTGACTAAAACAGTGCTAAAAATGCACCAATGTTTTGGCTGTTGCTGAACAGAGTTTGCACAGCATCAAGGTTCTCTCTTCCCCCCTGTTCCATCTGTGTGCCCCTAACATGAAGATTGAGAGTGTGCAGGAATTTGGGAGGGGACACAGCCAACAGCTGATCAGAACTGACCAAATGGGTGTTCCATGCCATATAATGACATGTGTAGCAATACAAACTGAGGGGAGGGGGTTTTTGAAGAAGGTAGGCATTGCTCAAGAGAGCAATGGGCTGAGAGCAAATGGCTGGCTGGGCACTGGTTTTTTTGTGGCAGACAGCAAGTAATTAGCTTTGCCTTGTGGGTGTTTTGGAGGACTGGTGGGTTTTTGGTTTTGTTTTAGGGTTTACTTTTTAACTGGGTTATTTCCTCCTCTTTGTCCCCTTTCTTTCTCCTCTTTTCTTCACTTATCAAGCTATCTTTCAATCAACAAGGTTCCATGCTTTTGTTCTAATTTTCTCCTCCTGTCCCACTTGGAGCAGGGGAGAGCAAGCAGGCAGCTGGACGGTGCTTAGCCATCCACTCCACTCTATGAGTGGAGTTAATCCACAACATGGCATGCAGTGTTAGAAAAATACACCTATACTTTGGGAAACTTGGCACGCAGGTGAATTAGCTACAAGGGACAATAACTGACATGCTAGGTTGGCTACCTACCATGACAAACTCTAATTCAGGACTCATTTGAAAATACTTAATGCAATTGCATCACTTAGTCATCAGGCAGAAAAGGCCAGTACAGCTCTGCTAGGAAAACAGCTAAAATACTGACGCCAGCCCTTGTTTTAAGACAGCAACTGCAATGCAGAGAATAATGAAAGGAATGCTTCCAAGTTTGCACCTAAGGAAGTCTTAAGATCTTGAATTACTTTTATCCTTTTACTTTATAAATTGGTACCAGCCATCTCTGAAGCACATCTCAGACACAAAGGAGTTACTGGGTCCAAAACCAAACAAATTCACACAGATATTTTTCATTTGTTATAAAGAAAATTTTAACACATTATCAATCTCTGCCAAAACACCTAAACAAAGAGAGAGAATTTAGGACAGATACAGCACAGAAATTTCATGCAAATGAATTCCCATTCAAACAAGAAATTTTGACAAGACAAGCATAAATGGCAAATAAGGCGTAAGTCCACTAAATGTGAAGGCTTTTAAGACGGTATCTGTAAACCAGCATTTTCTTGTGCAACTATAAATTACTTTAATTGCATAATCCTGCCCAATATTTGCATATTTCTTGTTGTCAGGTCACATTAGACAGAAGTAATATCCTCCCCACTGTATAAGGAGAAGGGTTAGGGTTGGTGGTGGACATGCACTGGTATTCCTCCTATCCAAAATACAAACATCTACCCTGCACTCTACCCTTCCCAAGAAACAACTAAACATGACATTAAAAAGCCCCAAACACTGAGAACTTGCTCCTTGACCGCTCACCAGCTTCTTTTACTGATGACCCTTTTAACGTCATCAAAACGTATCACCTCTCTATCCTGCATTTATCACTGCCTGTGCACTCTATTTGTCAAATACACAGTGCTGTGTGGAAACACTTGATTTATGTGCTATTCATACTATTTCATGCATACTTCTTCCTGATGCACCTCTGCTACCTTTACTGAAAAAACATTGCTTGTGTCTAGACAAGTAATTAGCATGCTGGCCTTTTGATATCCTTTGACAAACCAGGAGGGAAAATGGGTGGGAACAAAGGGCATCCAAGAGGAAAATTTTAAAAATCACATGTATGAAGCAAATTCAGAAAGGATAAAACCAGGAAGGGAATTCACTTGGATAAGAACCTAAATGAAGAGATTCAGAAAGACAAGGCTGTGCATCTGACTGAATTTGAAAGGGTTGTGTATATGCTTTTATGGCAGAAGATTATTTTTGCTATATACAAGGAAGCATATAGCAAAGGTATCCCAGTGACAGCCTGTAGCTGTCCTGAATAAGCTGCTTTCAGATAATTTCTAGAGAAACACTTGATGCTGTGTGGAGAAGCAAAGTTCACTACGTGTACAAAGACACATATGGGTTACTAAAATGTTATGCCAGGTAAACAGGGCTACACCAGCCAGACCAAATGCTTCTGAAGTTTTAGAAAAAAAACAGACAAAAAACACAAAACAAAACACAAGTATGAGCGACTAACCTGTTCTACTCTCAACATGTCTATGATCTGATCAAACAACGGGGTTCTCAGCAAGTCTCGATGAATTAAGAGAGTTTCCAGGGCATTACAGGCAGCAGGATATTCACACTTTGAGTCTCTGACTGAGGTTTAAGAGTAGATAATTGGTTACATAACATTTACAACAAAG
Source organism: Dicaeum eximium (assembly GCA_013396995.1). NCBI lineage: Eukaryota > Metazoa > Chordata > Aves > Passeriformes > Dicaeidae > Dicaeum > Dicaeum eximium. Next base: position 438,419 of record VWZP01004510.1, on the reverse strand, counting down.
ATTTTGGGTATTATATAAATTATAAATTACCATAACTACATTGCATACTCCAAAGTTCAATTACACCTGTAAGATTCAAGTCATCCTCCCACAGCTTACTTATTCGTGTGACCTTCTCAACACTGGCATCCGTGTCAACATACACATGACAGATCCCTTCACTGTGTCCCATTACTGGGATTCCCTTAGCAGCTTTCTGGATATTCCTGACTAGCTGTGATGAACCACGTGGAATGATGAGATCTATCAGCTTATCCAAACGGCAGAGATCTTCTACTTCTTCTCTTGTGTTCACCTGTGGTAGTTGCAATACAAAGTTTACAGTTTGAACTCTCAGGTTTTGCCCACACTTCTTATACATACCATAGCAAAGAAATAGTTGATTTAACTCGAGGCACTTACCAGTTGCACTGCATCTCTGACTCCATGAATAGAGAGTGCTTCTTGTGTCAGATGATGAAGGATTTGATTGCTGTGTGCTGCCTCTTTCCCTCCTTTAAGTAGTAAGCCATTTCCACTGGCTATGGCCAAAGCAGACACCTGTCAAAGGAGTTTATTATGGGGGGGAAAAAAACCCCTTAAATGTAATCTGGTTCTTTTGTCAGAATAACACCCACAAAATAAAAACAGGATGTTTTGTTCAGTTGATTTACTCAATATTAATCTATAGTTTTCCTTTCATGGCTCCGAAAAACCATTACAAGTAGCAGCACATTTAACTTCAGAAATTAAATGTGCCAGTTTCAAGAACAAGCTTTCTTTTTCACGGTACTGTTGCAATGGGGAGGCTACAGAGAACAAGTCAGGAAACTATGGAATTAGGCTTCATATGAATTGCATAGTTGTGTGGGCAATTACCTCAAGGAGAATAATTTTAGCAACAACAACTCTTGTCCCTAACCATTCCAGCAGAAAGTGGCAAATAAGCTCTTCCTATGAACGGGAAAAACATTTTCATCATGCTGTCTAGAACAGCAGCCATAAACAGACAATACTTGCTCTAAGTATGGAGAAAAAAAAAACCTGAGACAATAAGCCCAGCATCGTCTTTGCTTCCATGTTTATCACCAGAAGAAATCAATAGATATTGCTGCCCTTCTGTTTAAGGTGTTAGATTTCACCCATTTAAGTCCAGCAACGCAAGAGGTTTTTGTTCCATTCTACCTCGGAGTATGTCAGGTGCAATAAAGCTCTTTTTCAAAACTTATTTTACTTTTGTATCCTTTTTTGTATTCCTCATTCCAACTTCATTCACAAAGGCCTCACAATTTGTCCACCTACTTAAAAAAATAGTATAAAAGCATGCACTCCTTTGGAAAAGAAAATCACCTACTCTCCAGAACCTTTAGAATAAACAAATTCAGTATTTTAAGTTTTTTGCTGTATTACCATCTTCTGGGAAAGGCTATATGTATCATTATCATCACCATCACTGTATATATCATCACCAAACGTACACTCATTAGAGTATCTATTGTATGTTGTTGAGATGCTGATGCCAAAATTAGCCAGGCTCACACCTAACAAGAACTTAGCTTGGTGGCACTCTTTAGATCCTGATTTATAAAATAACCAGCCAGATACATCTTTCCACTTCTAGTGTCAAATAGGTAATAATAATCAAAATGCTTGATATTCTACCTCATTTGAAAAGAATATTGAAAGTAAGAAACACTTTAGAAAAACACACTGAAGTGTAACCGACTGGGAAGTCTGCCTTACATAACTATCATGTGTCTTTTTAACTTGTATAATTAGACATTAAAAAGCCATCTGACTGTATTTTAGAAGTACCTTCTATCTGCCCCTCCAGACCACTATCACAAAAGAAAACGACACAAATAAGCTTATTTAGGTAGAGGCAAAAGATTAAAATAAAGGTTCTGACCTGGTTTGAAAAAATGAGAAGAAAAAAAAACCCAAGAATTAAGACACAAAAATAAAAAACTTGTGTGACTTGATTAGAACACAAGGTAAGGGGTTTCAAAATGGTTCAGTCTCAAAGACTAATAGTACATGACTATACTTCAGAGCAACAACTGGATTTGGTGGAATCTATACAAAAGAGTCTCTGAAAGATGCTTGCAATTTCGCTCTGTAAGTATTACAGGCAAAAACACTCTTTGTATATGCTCACTAGAAGCTTATTAAATCTAAACCCAAACAAGCATTAGATGAAGTAGAAAACTAAGAGGAGGGAAGTGCTTCTCTCAGAGACCCTCCTACTATCAGGTTCAGGATGGTACAGAAATCATGCAATTCAAATGCAGAGTTAATCAAAGATGATTGTCTGAAGTTGCATCAGGAAGCCTGATGTGAGTATGAGGACAGGAGGTTGGCAAGAAGCAAAGCAACTACCAAGACAAGCTATCCCAAGTCTGTAAAACAAAGCAGGGGAAGGGAGGGCAGGGAAGCCAGCAGGAGTCAGTCTGGTGTAAGTTTTAAGATCCAGCAAAGAGAAGGAGGAAGACATCAGCTATGCAAGGCAAGAGACCTTGGTTGAAGTCCAGGAAGACAGATACAAATTCAACAAGGTAACATGCTGGTTATCTGTAAGAAACAGAGGTGGTAGTCAAGGGAGACTTTTTGTTTCACGGGAACTTTTCTTACAGCATACTCCTTTTCACTATGAAATGAGGACTATTCACAAAAATCTGGCATGAAGTACAAAGCTGTCCACTGGTTGAGCCTCACATCCTCAAAGTGGTTGTACCCACCATTTTCTACTCAGACACCTCCTCATACGTTAGAGAACTCCTCAATAAAGCTTCCTAGATACCTAATGTTAATTGTGTGAAGAAATGTTGCTAATCAGGGGATTTTTGTCTTCATTTTAAAATCTATTTCAGTTGTCCAGTAAAGTAGTTGGGAGTAAGAAAGCAAGACCAAGGTTGCCTCTGCAACATTAGAGCAGCACCCATATTTTCATGCATTTTATAACAACATTTACTTACAGCAACACTTCCACACAGTGCTGCAGAGGAAGGCATTTGCTCTTAACATACCTGCCTTATTCCTGGCATAAGACAAATGATTAACTGAACACTGCAGAAGCAAGTTCTGAAAACATTGCTGCATAAAAAATAGGGATGTCAAAAAAATCAATTGTAGATGAATCCAAGCAAGAGTCCTTTGGAACAATACTTTTTATAGTCTCTTGCTTGCTTGCCAACAGAAATACCCAGCGGTGTAATCTACTTTGCTTACAAACCTGTGGAAGACAGTCAGGACGAGATTCAAAGATCACGAGAAGGACACCAATCGGCACTGTCACCTGCTCCAAATCCAGGTCTTTTGCTATTCGAGTTCGTCGAATTACACGGCCGACGCTGTCCTGCGAGGATGCTGCAATCTGACGCAGACCAATAGCCAAGCTGTTCAGCTTTGAAGTAGACAGACTTAGGCGTTTCAACAAAGGGAGTGCTAATCTCCCTAAAAGAAAGAAAAGGTTCTGCTGAAGATAGATTGGTATTCCTAGGCTCAAGCAGAAGTGACTTAAATGAGTGCTGAACATAAGGAAAATTAAGGTATTTCCCACACCCTAGCAAGTAATCTACCTGAGATTAAAAATGCATAGCATCAAATCTGGTAGTCACAATAAAACCCCTCAAATATGGTGACAATTTCACCCACCACATTTTTAATTAACGACGTTGAAGTGCTTTGTACATTAAGCAACCGCACAGACCACCAACATCCAGAAACATAAGGTTGGTCCCACTTCATATAGTAAATGCATGACTGAATTTTGTACAAATTTCTACCCTTGCAGTATTTCTGGAAGGTCCAGGCAGTAATTTCATCCTTCTGTTTTACAAACAGAAACACCAAAATGCAGACATATGCATAGCATTTCTGTGCAGACTGGGCAAGAACAACTTGAATTTTCTAGTCTGAACATGTTCAAACAGTAAGTTAACCCAGCAATGTCCCCTCAAATACTCTGGACAGTGGTGCCTTCCAAAGAGTATTACAATTCATGATGTGTCCTTTTCATGTACTTGTTATGCCAACATGTACACATCTCAATCCCAGCTTCTCAATGAATCCATCAGTCTAACACAGAAGAACAGGTTTCATCTGAGCCGCCTAAAGAGAAACTTCCTCAATCAGAAGGGGACAACTGATGCTTTGGCAAGCATCAGTTTGAGTGTAGAGATGATATCCTTCCCTTCAGGAACCAAACATTACGTTAACTGGCCCAGAAAATACTCAATTTGTGCATGACAGTACCAGAAGTATTTGCTCCATTCTTTTTTTTATTTTTTTACAATACAACTCTTGATGTTTTTCACTGCCTCAGTACCTTCTCTGATGAAGGCACCTGTTTTATGCAACAAAGGAGGCTGCAGCCATTTACACAGACAAACTCTCAAAATCCTGGGTTCAATAATCTGTGTCAGCCATCCTGCCCAATCCCAGGTGACAGAAGATTCTAGTTCTGCTCATTTGTCTTGAGGCCCAGAGAGGTCCAAGATGATAGTATTACTACGGAAGGTTTGAAACAGTACCTTTATTTTCAGCCTCCTCTAAGTCCTTCTTGTTTGCCAAGAGAATTTCTTCCCTCTGGTCCGTTAGTAAGTCAGCAAGACGATAAATAACCTCTGCTCTCTGAAAGAGAAAACAGTTTCTGAATTGACTTCTTACTCAAAGTCCATGCTGTTTGACATCTAGTTCCTATAGCCCATTTATGCTGACCACATCCTCTCACTGTCTTAATTCTCCCGATACTTGAGCAGGTGCTTTTTCCAGCCCGCATCACACTGCTTCAGCCTTTACCTTGCTTTTTATTGTCTTGCATTCCTTTCCCAGTCTTCTTCACCAAACTCACATCCTTCCTTTAAGAGAACCTTGTACCACATCATACCCACCTAGCTGCAGAGTAGTAATTGTCTACAGCTCCACTTTTGCATATATGTTGCATTCTAAACTCCACACAGGCGTGAATGGAGCAAGTTATTCCAGCCAATTCTTCAGCAGCTCAGATCACAATTCACTTCTGTGTGTTACTTGATGCTATCAAAATTTTTATAAACCCCACATGAAAGCCCATATTACTTCACAGCCCCAAGGAACACTATCTTTCTGCTTTTCTCATCTTTAAGCAGGCTACAATACAAATGATGGATCTGGCAGAGAAATAATAGATTCTTGTCCTAAGGGGTCTATTTGGGCTCTAAGCCTGTGTTGTAAAACTTGCCACACATGCACATTATTAACCATTTGGCCATATTGCTCTGTCACCTGCTCAGGCTGTAGAGCCGCCAAGGTCCTGCCGCCAGCTCGAGCCATTTCCGCCTGCTGTTCTACAGTAGGGCCTGCAAAAAAAACCCCAAAAAATGCTATGCAGACAAAGTAACAGCATAGGCAGAAGTAAGCGCTAGCCCTTTCATCTTCCAATTCTTTGTTTAGAGCATGAAAGCTCGTACAGTTTTTAACAGACAAATTCAAGAAAAGTGTTGTATCCTAAGACAGAAAAGTCTGTACCTGACACAAAAATACTGTTACGGTCCCTACATAAAGAATCACCACAAAAATTCTGTCTCACTGTCACAGCAAGTGTGCAGCATGTATCAAAAAGACCTGACAAAGGCCAAAAGAACAACAGGGTAGCTAAGTCACTAGGGCATAGTAGGCTACTGAAAGAAGAGGCAAACTTTGAAAAGTTTAAGTATCCAGCTGAGGAATGTATGCATGGGAACACACAAACAATAATGGAAACCAAAACCCTAGTAACAGCTTGCAGAAAAATTGGTTTCCCCGTCCTTCCTTGTATGCATTTCAGAAGCAAGGTGCTGAAATTATATAAAACAGGTTGTGGTTCTGTTTCAAGTCACCATGTTCAGGTAAGCATTTCTGCAAAGAATTCACAAGTAGCTCATGGAAAAACTCTCCTGAAATAGCCTGTAAACCAGGTAACTTGAACTCAACTTCCAAATAAGGAGTCCCATGGAAACTGCCAGAGTAGAAATTATAGAGGTATAGTGAGAAGTGTAAAAAAAGAACTTGTGGACATTAGATAACTTAGACTAATTTAAGACATCTTAAAATAGCTTTTTGAAGCTATATCATACTTTACAAAATATGGCATTTTTTAGTGTTCTTGGAAAAAAAATTATGTATGTAAGCAGATCTACTTGATTTTTTAAAGCTACTTGAATTTCCGAGGTGTGGGTTTTGGAAGATAGAAGACAAAGAGATGACTGGAGTAAACACCACAACAGCACACAGGGACGGACTTCTGTTACTTACCATATTTGTGATTCAGAATGGGATCACAAGATTAAAAGCTTTACAGCTTATACCAACTTATTATAGTGGGGCTAACAAAAAAGGCACTTGAGCATAATGACACCAAGTGTGTTCAAAGGATGATTTGACATATTTATACCAAAAATCCATTAAGGATTTCTAGACAAAAGATTACTATACAAAAGAAATTCACTTGGCTTAACATGACAGTCAAAAGTATCTGTTCTGCTCCAGTATCTATTCTGCTAAGGTCATGGATCTTTGGTCTGATTTTATCCAACAATTATTATACAGTGCCAGCAATACAGTGGCAGGAAAACATTCCTACCTACCATACTAGAAGACTGAGTCGTAAAATAAATTAATGATAAAAAATAAACCTAAAAACTGACAGCTCAGCAGCACATTCTATATCCATATTTTCACAGTGAAATCATGGATGTTTGATGATAACTCTTAATACTACAAAAGGTAAAACTTCTACTCTACTCACTGCATTTTTCAAATGCAAGTCTGATGCACCAGTTTATCAGCTGGAGGGAAGAAGAGCAGGGAATTCAGCAGTTTCTACCCCTACTTTAGAAAATACCTTTCAAAATCCATTTTGCAAGCAGCAGGTGGTTTCCCAGTTATTCCACAACTCTAGACAAATTTTAACTCTAATTTTTCAGGAAATCTCTACAACTCTCAAGGTATACATTAACTCTGTACTCACCTGCAGGTTTTACTTCTGAAAAAAAAGTTCCAACTTTTTTCCCTTCGACAATATCTGTGATGACATGACCTGAGATCTTTGGGTGGGTTCCATTTGCAATCACTACTGAAGTGCCTCCTTGCAGGGCCCACAGAGCTGCTTTCACCTACAGCAAAGGACAGAGCCAGTTGCAAGAGATTCACTGGTTATTTGAATCATCACTCTCAACAAGACTTCTTGGTCCACTCTGATGTCCAGATTGATCACTTATGCTTTCAAAGAGCATTCAACACACTTAGGGAATCTCTGAACTTCAGTGTTGGAATACTGACATTTGCTTAACCCTTCTACAATATGTTAAGTTTACATCACGATTAGCTCATTAGTAAGGGTCCTTTTGTGAGGAAATTTTTTAGCTTAACATGTCTCTGCTTTAAAATATAAATCTACGTTCTTGCTTCTAGCACATACGTTTGGAAGCCTTTTCTAAAGTCTCAAATCAAATCCTATCCTTAATTCTAAGCTTTAGCTTACAAGCCTAAAGTTCTAATAGTTCCCTGCCTTTCAGATGCCAACATCTTTGAAATCCTTGTGTACTGATTGGTCCTCAGATTAGCCTCTTTGCACATTTTTTGAGCAGAATATGATTTCTCTCAAATCCCAGATGCCACCTGCTGAAGAGGTACTGCCAGTGGTTTCCTTCATTTATTTTCCCAGTCAAGGTATGGGCAATATTACCCACTACTTATATTTAATTATGTGTCATTTATTTAATTGCAACAGCTTCTCTGTTTACTCACTTCTGTGCTTTCCTAGTGTGGTTCTACAATTTGGTATTACAGTCCATAGTTGCTATGAGACACAAATGTCAGATAGGCCTATCACATCAAAGTCTGGTACTAAAAGACCATCAGCTGTTTCATTATTGCTCAAATTTCACGCTGAAAAACAAGATTTGTTCTTTGAGCCACTATCTGGTTTTGATTATTGATGCTACAGTTTTCCAAAAATGTCACCTACATTCTCAACTGTAGCAAATTTTTGTTACAACACCTGCATCAAGATTTGCCTCTGTGTGACTCAAAAGACACCACGCAACTCTTACAGATTACTTTTACAATGAAGTATTTGGCAGCTTTACCTTCAGTACCTGGAATTGTTTAAATTATCCTAGAAGCCAGATAAGGGGAAGTAATTTCTGAATAAGCTTTGTACATTCCATAGTTAAAAATGCCTCCTCCTTTTGCCACTTTCCAGTCCATGCTCTGATACTTAAGAGTGTGCCTTACCTGATTGTTCAGAAAAGGGAATGATCAATAACATAACTGGTGAAGAATTTTACTATGGTCTTTTCCTGCTTAGCCAAGATCTGCTTTGGTTTTAACAGACAACTTTCCAGACACATCCCAGGGAAACCTACAGCAATTAATACTACAAGAGTGCATATCTCAGCCTCATGAGAGACATATGCTGAAGTTGCACAACGCCCACGTTTGTGTACTTACAGCAATGAATACTGAGACCATCTGACTGTACACAGGACTAAAACCCATCAGCCCTCCCACGTCTGCTAATCTTGCACTCAAAAACTGAAGTACCTTGGTCTCCACCAATATATCCTTCAGAAGGAAACATTGTACAAACTCAGAAAGGAAAGAGAGGTACCATATCAGATTTAAGAGACAGGAATTCCCAAAACCTTTGAATTATCACATAAGAAAGAATTGAGACTGACTCTTATTTTAATTTAAAACACTAAAATACAGTTCCAAATGTCACCTTTTAAAATCTACCAGAAGGTAATTCTTTACTTGCTCTTTTCAATTCACATGGACCTAAAAGAAAAGCAAAAGGAACCCACACACCATTTCAGGGTACTCAAAGAATAGCTGAGGCTGGAAAGCATCCATGGAAATTATATAGTCCAAGCGCCTGCTCAAAGCAGGGTCAACTAGAGCAAGTTACTCAAGACATCATCCAGTCAGGTTTTGAACATCTCCAAACAGAGAATCCACAGGTTCTCTTGGCAACCTGCTCCAGTGTTTCAGCAACCTCATTGTAAAATTCTTACATTTCAGTTTATTAACTTGTATTTCATTTTGTGCCCATGGCCTCTTGACTGTTCCCTGGATACCACTAAGAAGGATCTGATTCTGCCTTCTCTAAACCCTTCCTTCAGCTACTTATACCCAAACCTTCTTTCTTCCAGTGTAAACAATCCTAGCTCTCAGCCTCTCTTAGTGTGACAGTGCTCCAATTCTTTAACCAGATTCATGGCTCTCTGCTGGTTTCACTGTAGCATGCTATGTCCCTCCTGTACTGCAGTATCTAGAACCAGACACAAGTCTATATATGTGGTTTCACTAGGGATGAGTAGATAAAAGTAATAATTTTCCTTGACCTGCTGGTTTATGCTCTTTTTCATAAAACCCTGGACACTTTGGGCCTGCTTTGCCCAAAGGCCACATTGCTGGTGTACATTTCATCTGGTGTCTACCAGGACCCCATGCCCTTTTCACTGAACGTGCATTCAAGGCATTCAGCTCTCCAGCCCGTACCAGCATCCCTAGGCGTAAGACTCAGCACTTCCTTTTATTGGACTCCTAAGGTTCCCGCCTGCCCATTCCTGCAGCCTGCTCATTCCTACCAAGATCCATCTGAACAGCAGCACAAAGCACAATCATCTCATGTAGGTCCCTTTCCTTCCCGATTATGAAGCAAATGTTCCATATTTCTACCTTGGCTTCCATGCCACCCATTCCCACTCGGGATTTGGTTCCAAATGTTACAGACTGCTGATCTCCTGGGTAGAATATGTCAATAAGCTTTGCGTCATCAGACCCTGGAGGGCTGTCAAAGAGTCCTGAAATAAATAATAAAAATCAGTTATATACCCACATGTAGAAAGCTGAAAAAAGGAAAGAAAAGCCAACAAAAACAACCAAAATGAGGCTAAAAAGCTGTGTTCTACTTTATAGGATTGAAAACTTCCACTGAACCCTTCTTTTTGTGGGACTGAAAGCACAAAATTCTTAACTGACAGACCCAAAAGGTACAGGTTTATTGAAAGTATAAAAAATAAGGAACCAAAAACCTACATGCTGAACAGCAGCAAGCAATCTGGGAGGTAATGACACTAGTTGAGGTGTGAGATAGTTTGCAGCTTTCAGATGTTCAAAGTCAGGCCTTACATACACAAACCCCCAACTGAACAGGCAAAGAATAGTCCTCCTCACCAAAGACTCAGATGATATTCTTGAATGGTGGATTGCACAATGAGAAAACAGGCAATTCAGAAACATGTAAAAAGGGTAACTATTGAATTCGACTAAGTAGGAACACAATGCTACAGAGACATACCCTTATCAGCATTTTTTTTAATCAAGTAACTTAATATCACTACACTTGTAGTTGAATGACACTTTGGTTTACCAAACATATTAAACTTCAGCTCCACCACTACACTTCCCAGAAACTGTATGTGCACATATACTGCCACAACAATTTTGATAGCACAAGTGCAGTCTATCTGTGCCCATCCTTGATAGCTTGGGAAGTGGACATCTTTCCATAAACAAGCTGTCACATTGAATAAGCTTGGAGGAAAGGTGTGCTGGTTTTTGTTTTTTTTAACAAACTCTTTTGACTATTGCTTTTATGAGTTGTTCTAAGACAGTAATTTTGACTAGAATTAACCATGAAACCCAGCTGCATCTGCTAAGAGAAACTGTGCTTATGGAAAGAAATCTCTTTCCTCCTCAGGGCCTCAAACATGTGCTGAAGGCCGGGATCTACTGAAAGAAACTCATCTGGAGAAGATGAAAAGAATATGTGACTTAAGGTGATATGGAGTGCATTGATCTGAAACTGTACCCATTACCCTCCTCTCTCCAGAAAAGGAACTTCAACATCCATAGGTGACAGGCTTATGTCACAACAACAGAGCTCAGAAGACTAGAGCAGTGTAAGCCAAAAGTAAGGGACACAGAAAAAGCTAGCAAGACCCAGGTATCTGGAAAGCAATGACCACGACTTGCAATATGCCAATAATTCACTGACAGAACCTGCTGCCAGAAGAAATAAACTATTGTAGAATAGTATTTGGTTTATACTCCCAACTCAAAACACATAGCTTTTATCCTGCATGCTATTCCTGACTATCATACAACTCTGAGAAGCAAGCAGAAGTACCACAGTACATGTGGTATTCTGGGACCTGGAACAGGTCTCAGGTTCACATGCATTCCCACCCACCCAGATTCAACGGTGTGTCAGACAGAGTTTGGCTTATCCCACAGCATCAACATTGTGTATATTGGGTATTGTAGTACATTGCAATTGTCCTTGTAAAAGAGATGAACTGAAGAGATCAGTAAAACAGGAAAATAGGTTGGTTTGACAATCTGATGTGCTTCACTAAAACCAGATATTAAAGAAATTACCCACAAACCTTCTACATCTGAAAGAACAATCAGGAGATCAGTTTTCATTTCCACAGCCAGTCGTGCTGCCAGACTGTCGTTATCCTTCACACTAATTACCTGCAATATACATGCATATCAGAAGCAGTTAGTGTGAGGAACTAAGAAATATTTGGTGCCAACATAAAAAAGCAATTTACCTCAGCACTAACAAGTCCTTCTGAGCTACTTTTTTCACACCCACTGGAAACTTCAAAGGTGATCTTTGTGTCAAAGCACATATGCTTCAGTAAAGTGGTATCCAAATGACAAGCAGTGTCATCAGTACTTGCATTCTCCATCTTAGTGCCCAGTGATAGGGCAAGAGGCACTAACTGACGCTGTTTTAAGAAGGGGTGCTGGATTAGATGACCTGCAGAGGCATGCTTGCTTTTGGTAAAGCAGATAGCATTTGCCCTGGTTTCACCCCACAACACTGTATCATGCCAAATACAGACAAGTCAACACAGTCTTCCAGTACTCTCTGACCACGTACGAATTCTGCATCTTTGTTTTTTTGCTGTAGACTTCAGAGGTCCCCAGTTATGGGATTAGTCAAGTACACATTAGCGCTGCACCACCTGCAAGCAGGACCCCCCCCATCCACCCGTTGCAATACTTTACCCACATTTACCCCCTGCAGATCACTGTTTGGCTCTGGAGGTGGAACAACTGCATCATTAGTGTTAATTATAGGGACAATATTCATCCTTAAAAGCTCATGTAAAGTTCCATTTAAGTTGCGACGCTTCTGTTCATCATGGAAATCCAGATTGGTGACTAAAATCTAAAAGGAAGAAAGAAACTACTTAGCCTACCACCTTTCCTATAGGAACACCATATAAACTTATGTATTTACATGTCATAACAGAGCAGTCATGCCTTTTGGGTCACTAAAGAAACAAAAGCCACATTTAAAAGATATAGAATACAAGTGAGAAATATTCTTTCCACAATATTATCAGGTTTATTCCACTGAAGCCTGTAATAGCCTATCTCAAGCTGGTAGGTCACACACTCCAAGAATGAACTTGGAAAACAAGATTGTAATCAGAACACAGATGCTCATGATAACTACTAAGACTCTAGACAATTCAACAGATTGCTCAAGACGCTTCCTTTCCAGTTTTTCCTCACATTTTAATGGTCCTACTTGTTGCAAGCAGAAGGGATGCTTTATACCAAGACTTCTTCTCACTAGAACTCACTTGCTCTTCTGAAATAATCTTGCCTCCTGCATGCAGATAGCACCCCTTTCTTTCGATGTTTTAAGACAAAAAACACCCTCAATATCTGCTCTGGAGAGACTTCTTTTTTGTTTTTACTCTGTCATTAGACATTTGAGAACTAAGCAAACAACTCCACCACTCAAATGTACAACAGCACTTTGAATCAATGTGTATGCTAAGTTTTTTGGCATGGGCAATTAATTCTCTTTTATCAAAGGAATGATAGTCATCTACAGATTTGAACAAGATTACAGTCCAGCATGCTCTATAGTGATTTTTAGCTATATTATAAACAATTTGGCCATATTGGCTCTACCACATTACAGTACGAAGTTCCTCCAAGAAGACTTCATACTAGGCTCCTAAATTCATTAAAAGTGTCTAAACAAATAAGGCCCTACAGTTAAAGCAAATCTGTATTTTCAGAGTATCTAAGATAACCAAACCCTGTTCAAAAGCAGCTCAACTGATACAGTTGCAGCCTTCAGTATAAGACCCAGGCCAGGGATACCATCACCCACAAGTTGGAAAGGTTGGAAGAGGGGATGGATGGACAGCAAATTCTGAAGTGTGGCTATGCACTTCTGTCAGCTTTACAGAATGTATCACAGTTTAGCCACTTGCGGTTTTTAAACCCTCACTCTGGACCACCAACTTCAGCTTCTGTGAAGAGATCTTAACAGGCCCTCCCTGCCTATAAAAGAGCAGGACACACCTGCACTCCAAAAAGAAAAAGCATATTCATTTTATCTTGACAATAAATAACTCAAATTCAGAAATATTTAGCAAGGCACTCTTGTATAAGCTACCATTTATGAGACAATAATAAGCTCCAAAAGAACAAGTCAATCTAGGAAGGAAAGAACGTCTTACTTGAGCTGCACAGATGCTGTACTGTGTAAACATGGCCTCATACAGAGCCATTAGTCCACTCTGCCCAGCTGCTGCACAGGCTCGGGCCTCCAAAACTGGAATAGCCTACAAAGACAAAGAGCAGCGGTCAGGCAATGACTTGAACAGGTAGTACCCAACGCTCAAGGAAAAGCCAGAGTGCCACCAGCCTCTCACCATATCTTTTAGCTGACTCTGGCCTGAATGAAGTGCTTGCCTCACACTCTGAGAAAGCAAGATCTCATGACGCAACCGCTGCTTTCCAAAAGCTACAGCCCCACTGGTGACAATCATCATCTCTCGGCCCTGATTTTGCAGCATTGAGACCTGTAAGTACAGGAAATAAGAAATAAGGCCTGGCATATGATCAGTGAGAGCAAAACAGTCCTGGCTACTATGACCTTATGCTCACCAATTCCTGCTGACACAAGAATTTTGATATCTCTATGGATGCACAAAGCAAGGCAATCACCCTTCATGATACTTCTGCATACCTTCCTAACCGCCTGAAAGCTATGCCAAGGACTGCATGCAATCTATAACTTCTCATAAACCTTCTTTTCACAGTACCAGCTTTTGTGACAGAAAAATACTTGAATCCATCCATTCCCAAAGCTACCATTATACAGTAATTTTGAATTCTAGAAGTGAAGAGGCTAACTCTCAATAGTAAAGCTTTCAATTACTTCCTCCTTACATGTATCTGGACAGATTCCTTTCAAAGCGCCAAAGCTAAATGTCTTATATGAATTGAATATATTATGTTAACTTTACTTCCCAGAAAGGACATGCCCAATGCTCACCAAGATAACCCTTTCGTTTTGGAGAAGAAATACATGAGTTGATCCCATCAGTTTTTCCGGCAAGTAATGAGGTTTCAGACTTTCCACTAGAGGAACTCTGCTAATGCTCAGGTGATCAAGAAGGGTTGACTCGTTTTGCAGAGCTCACATACCTCAGTGCCACCTTCCCACTAGAGACAACTAATGCCCCAGCCATGTCTTACTTATTGCACAAAAATCTCACTGTGTAAATCTCTCCCTCTATACTGGGTTTAGCCAAGATGGAGTTAACATTCTTTATAGGGGTCTGTATGATACTGTGTTTCAGATTTCAGTTCTAGAACAGTTTTGGTAACACTCCAATGTTTTGCCTATTGCTAAACAGTGCTTGCACAGCAGCAAAGCCTTATCTTTCCCCCATGCTGAGCAGCACTTGCACAGCCATCAAGGCTTTCCTTATTCTACTATGTCCCATGCCAGCAGGCAGGCTAGCAGATGGGCATAAAGTTCAGAGAGGACACATTTGAGACAGCTGACCTTAAACTGGGCAAAGGGACTCTTCACACCATGTAATGCCACATACAGTAATAGAGCTGTAGAACAGCAAAACACAGGAGATTGTCTTCCAAGGTGACCACCACTCAAGAACTAGTGAGGCATTGGTCTGCTTGTGTGAGGTAGTGATTGCCATCACAGATTTCTTCTCTCTTCTTGACTTATTACTATCGATACATCAACCCATGAGTTTTCTTACTTTTGCTCTTCCCCATCCCACTGGTGGTGGGGCACAGGTGAGGGGAGCAAATATGAATCTGTGTGGATGCTTAGCTGATTGTCAGGATCAACTCACCACACCTTCAAAAAACAATTTAGTGAGCCACATGGTTTATAGTACTGCAGCATAGGGGGTTGAAAAGGGAAAGGCTAACACGTTGTTTTAAAGAGTATCAGTATTTTATGACGGTTTACTACAACCTTCTGTAGCATCAAACAACCACTGAGTACCTGAAGTTAACACAAATGTTCAGCCACAGAATTACCTGCTCTACAATAGAAGCCAGTCTCCCAAGGGCCAAGCCACACTCATCCCCCCGAGTAACAACAGCACTACCCAGCTTTACTACAATCCGTTTTGCATGCTTCAGCTCACTGCGGTGTGCAAATGACTTTCCATGTGCACGGCTGAGTGGGACAGTGATAAACGGAATGTTGCTCCAACAACGGATGGATTCATTCCTTAATCTTTGGTTATGGCAAGGGAGATCTGTGGATAAAGAAAGAAAGAAAGAAAGGAAAAAAAAGCAGTTTTAAGTGGTTCATTCAGACTTTTGACCCTTCACAATACACACTTCCCAGTAACTGGGAATGAGAAACTAGCTTTCAATTCACCAAAACAAAGTGAGAAACAGGAGCATCTGAGCAGTACTAACCACCCCTAAGGTATAGAAAGCAGTACCCCATGCATCACAGAGCTCTGACTCTGGGAATCTAGAAAACCAAACTGAAAGACATTGTAAAAGAGCCTATATAGCTCACCTTTCAAGGATTAGTTTTAAAAACAATCTCCTTTGCCTTGCCTCATTAGATGCAGTTAAGAGAGTTTTCCTGTCTGAAGGAGCACAAAAAGTCTGATTGTTAGAAAACAGAGCTTTTACAACATCTCTGAGCCAGGTATTTTTGCACATTGCTCAACTAGATAGAATTGTAGGGGCATGACAGACATATGAACTCAAAGTCACATGCTGGTGCTCAAGCCCTGGAACAGGCCTCCTGAAGATCTGTTTGTGCTTCAAGCTTGTAAATGCTCAGGAGGCATTTGGACAATGCCTATAGTGTGCTTTAGCTTTGGGCAGTCCTGAAGCACCAGGCTGTGGGACTAGCTGAACACTCTAAGTGCCTTACAACTAACTATTCTATTCTCGTCAATCCTAACCAATATATCATCTGAAGATGCAGAGGCATCTTTACAAATCAGTGAACTGAATCCTGTGCCATGGTCAGTGTCACCTGATCATATTTCATATGTTCAGTATCTCTAATTTTGGTGCTTTGTAATACATAAGAGATTCATTTATAAGTTAAAGTGACTATTCTTGGTGTTACTGGAGAAAGACAGGAATGAACACTGTGCTACATAAAAACCCCTTTTAATTTAACAATGCTTTAATTAAATAAATCTTTTGCTCATTATACGCTCAGAAGAAGTGTAAGTGACTAATCGTAAGTGAAGGTAGCACTAATATGTCACATATAAAAATGGAAAATGGAATTTAGTGAGGAGTTTCATTTGCCCCAATTTTCACAAGAGAACACTTGTGAATCTAAGTAAGGTCCACAATACATAGGAAAGACTGGGAAAAGGAGTACAATTTGACCATTGTTTCCAGCAGTACACCTTGCTATTTAGTATTTGCCTAACCTACACAGTATAACCAGAAAGGAGTTTATTCCCAGTCCTCTTGGCTTCAGGGTTTATAAGGTTCCAAGAAGGCAGCTGTTGAGAGATAACCAGTATCTAAAAAGAAAACATTTACTTTTTTTAAAGAAAAATAAGGGGAAAAACAACAGTTCTAGAACAAGCAGAGAATTCAATTCATCCCAACTAAAGTCCTAATCATTAATCTTGCTCTGTGGCTGCATGAATCTACCTTTTTTAGTTATTTTACTGGACTGAGCTGTGAAATCAGCTCCCACTTTACACATGCAAAATATTTCTGGAGATGCAAGCCCATTAACTTGCTCCACATGCAATTAGGGAGGAACTGACACAGCCATCCAGTCCAGGTTTTGGCCAAGCAGGCTTAAAGGCATTCCAGTTTTTATATCCCATACCTGTCAACAGTTTCACTTCCTTAATAAAGAAAGGGACACATATGAAACATATTAAGTATTTGGCACTGCAGATCCTTCTATGTAACCTGCACAAGGCTTGCTTCTCAGGAGTAAAAAAGGAGAATTTCAAAATACACAAGCTGAACAGAACAGAAAAAAAATGTGGCGAACAAACAGAAAACACTGGAGAACAAATAAAATCCCTGTGATAAATTATGACTCCAGTTTTAGATCACAACTGATGACAAGAGTTGCTCCACTGCTGGATACTGTCAATACTAGAGAACAAACTTCTCATAGGTAGCACTGTGAAAATTACTAACTTCAGAAAATGAGGAATATTTAGAAATATTACAAATACAGAAGTCAACAGAGCTGTAGGTCCTAAATAAAAAGTTTAGAATTTTCAAGATTTTAACATCTAATTCATATAGTTATTAATAAAAGAGAACTGTTAATACACAGACCAGTGGGAAATTAATGATCTTGATCTAATAGAGTTTATCTATCCTTGCCTTTTGTATTTCAGACCACTCATCAAGCAGACACTGAATGGTTCTCTTAAATTAGGTTTTCAGGGAAGAACTATTTACAGGGCACATATGTATTTACACTCAGGTTTCCTGCATGCATCTTTCAACTTGAATTTAATCCAAGTAAATTTGAGTTTTGCTCTTTGCTTTACTCAAGACATCCGAAATGCAGATGGGGGAGCAGACATAATTGGATCTTGTTTTCCAGGAATGTATGAGGTTGAAATGAAGAAATTTTACAGCAGCAGTACTTTTACAACTATTTTTTTTCCTTGAAATGTATGTCAGAATGAAAAATACACAGACATCCAGCTGAATATTGAGTTAAGGGAGAAAGTAACATTGAGAAAGTAGAGCTTCAACTACAGTTCACTTCAGAGGTCATAAGTTTTGACTTATGTTAATGAGATGATTTTCCTTTTAACATAGGAAAGAGCATAGGCATGCCCAGACACATACTGACCAACATTTTAGAAATGTGTGCTTTCTCTCATACATACATAAACGGGAAATGGCTGCGATGGCATGTGGCGGTGACACAAAGCACCATCCAGGGGAACGGACAAGAGGGCTCAGAGCAGCTCGACACAACATTTTGAGATGCCTTCTGCAAATCAAGGATATCTGCAAGTTAAAATGAAGGGAGGAAGGGGAAAAACTGGTTAAATAGCAATGACTTTCCATCTATATTTCTCTCCTCGCCCACTCCCCCAGTCCAACTCCATTTTTCCTGTACCATCTTAATACAATTTCCTCATGCCCACTCTCCATTTTGCAGAATTTGCACACGGACTATGATATAGAAGAACTGAAGGCTCCTCTTCCCTACCTGCTGCCAGATCTTTATTAAAGGTAAAGAATAAAACATGGCTCCCTGAGAAGGGAAAACACTATTAGTGAATGGACCTACAATGGATAAAAATAATATTTTTTTCACTGAGAAGCCTGGAAGAAGAAGAAAAAAGTAGAGAGGTTGTATCACACAGACTTCTCCGTAGACCACACAACAGAGCATCTACTATACTTCTCATGAATCTCAGCCCTATTCAATATAGGAAATATGCTCATTCACTTTTCCCTGAGCGCTATCAAATTACAAGATCTTATCCATTATTACAACTAAGGACACAAATTTCCAAGCACTTGGCATTAGTTTGCCTTCACTGAACCTGTAAACACTCAGGATTTTTCTAACTCTAAAATTTACTAGAGCAAGTACACAGCAAACAAGGGATACACAGTTAGCCATCTCCTATAACAGGTCTAGTTCAAGTAATGCATCTAGTCTCACTATGGAAACAAACGAGATTAAGAAGAATCCAGTTCTCCCAGACAGTATTTAAACCACAAAACCTCTCCTTCCCCTTTCACAAAACTTTGCTTCCTTTACTTGCTTTCAATCCATTTTCCAGCATCATTGAAATAAAGCAAACAAAACTGTACAAACTATGGTACAGAGAAAGCATTGAAAAGAGGACAAGAAGACCTTACAGTAACTGCACTGCTATTACAAATACCAGGACATTTACAGCACTGACAGATCTGGCATATGTGTACATGAACACCTGAAGAGGCCTCATTACCTTGCATCAGTGAATTATTATCACTCATTATAATCCTGACCAGAATATACACCTCAACATTAGACAAGGCAGCCACCAGCACATAATATTCCTCCTGTTTTGTCTAGAAAAGCTTACATTGCATGGCATTTTAATAATATTAATCTGCAGTGTCCCTCCAGTTCTGTATTTCATGTGAAATGGCAATATTTGCCACTGCCAGGATGAGGCAGACCAATGACTCTGAGCAGATCATGCACCCAAGCAAATCGTCAAAGTTTTCTTTTCATAACAGGGTAAGCTTAAAGACACCGGGGAACAATACTACCTAGACATTCCTCCTTTCAGCCCTTAGCAGGCTCCTCATGCACCTGCCTTCGGGGTTGCACAATTCCCACTATTCATGTTTCAGCCTTCCACCTTGAAGCTCACCTCGACCTCACTGTTAAGACACTGTCTTCTCAAGAGGGTCTTAGCTGGGTCTCAGAGAGATGCTCAAAATCCAGCAGCTCCTAACATGAGTTGGCAAACACCAGGTTCTTTATACAGAACCCCTTCCACCACAAACACCCTGAGTGGAACTGCCCGGTCCCCTTCAGCTCCCTCCACAGACTATGCCCTTTAAAGGACAGAAACAGGCATGCTACCTGAAGTTTCACCTCCAGACACTTCCTGTTACCTCTCAGGTCAGACCTTCAACTCCTGCTACAGTAATAACCTCCACTTGGCATTTTGCTGTCACTGAATACCCACACTGGCCAGATCAAACTGTGCCATCTCCTTGGCTGCTCCTACTGATCTGCTGGAGAACATCATCACGTTCTCACCACAGGCTGCTTGCAACTAAGACCAACCTTGTCCCTCTGGAAGACTCTTTGCTGGAGACAGCTTTGCTAAAAGCAGGCAAACAATGAAGAGTGAGAAGTATCAGACAGTGTGGATCTTTTGAAGGAAAAATATTAGAAAAAACAGCATGTTTTTGAAACTAACTTGTGAGAAAAGGCAAGAAGACCACATTAACAAGAAAACAGACAGCTTAAAACAGCAGCAGGTATCAGTACGTGAAATGGAAATGGATGCTGCCAGAAAGCACAGACAGACCACTACACTATGATGTAAACTACCAGCTTTCTTTCAGGCTAATCAAACTCCTTTCTCTCCTCTTGCTCAATCAAGGATTTAATGTCAATCCTCATTTTCCATTCCACTCACATTTCCACCACTTCCACGGCTGGAAGGGTTCTGACATTCAGTGACAAACAAATAAAAGAGGTGTATAATTAAAAATAATTTTTAAAAAAACTAAAACTTTCCTGCCTTAATTGGAGAAAGCAATAAAAAAAAAAGCAAAATGCATTATTCAGATATTCCTCCTAGCATCAAAAATCTTTTCCACCACCAGAAAAACCTAATTCTTCCAAACTAGTCTCCAAACACAACCTTTAAAAATATAGTTTTCCTATTATCTCCTTAAATAATGCAAGCTATCCTTGTATTATTTCTCATAGAAAGCAACACCATGACCTAGTTTTCGTGTATTTATTATCATAAAAACAACTGTTAAGTAGCTCAGTACATTTAGATGCAGTTCTAGATCAGTGTAAAGAGACTTAGTTACCTTCCAAAGCAATCAGCGATCTGAAATCCTAAAACTTGTGCCTTGAAGAAACAGTCTATAACACTTGTTTGTTCAGTCTGTTGGCTGCAGAGCCATAGCACGTCCACAACGACTTGCAGTGAACTGATTAAATTAAACTAAATAAACTGTTTTAAGAGTTTTAGAAGTAAAGACAAATATCTGAGTGTTAAGACATTCCACAAATGAAAAAAATCTGGAAGTCAAACTCTGATCGATAGAACTATTTTGCAAAGCACTTAAGCACATAAATAGAGAAAAGTCAAGTTCAAAGGAAATGCACACAATTTCTATGAAGTAAGTCTTTCCCACAACACAAATTTTAACTCCTATGTAACATTCGGAGGCTTTTACCATTTAAACCGCTTCATTACCTTACCAACTGCAACTTCTGCGAGGGAGAAAAAAAATAGATCTGCAGCTCTTCGTGCAAACTTTAACCCTAGAAACACTCCCAGAGAGAAGCCCGTTCAGAAGAACTGACTAAAATAAAGGAAAACTTCAAATAAATGGTCTTTAGAGCAGCTCGCATATCCCCGCGTTCTCCAGATGGTACACGCACAGAGAAGCGGCAATTCAAAGCAGCAAGTACCATGCGATTCCTTTCTCCCAAGAACGCGTCCCAGCCTTACAGCGCGGCCACGGCAGCAGCACCTTGTCCTGGCCTCGGAACCCTCGCGAGCGCCTGGCCGGGCAGCGCCTGCAGGAGCCCGGCGTTAGTCCATTTTGCCAGCTGCAGTCTATAAATCGGTTCCGCAGCACAGCAGGGGCCGCACAGCGGCAGCGCCGGGGCACGGCCGCGCTACCCGAGGGGCCCGCACCTGCCGCGGGCCCGCGCACCGGCACGCGCCGCCACCCCGGCCACACACGGGCGCGCTCCCGCCGCCGCGGCCCCGCCGCAGCCAATCCCCGCCAGGAGCGGCCTCGCCGCAGCCAATCCGCGGCCCCGGCGGCAGCGGCCACGTCACGTCACGGACCGGCGCCTCGCCGTCCCCGCCCGCGCTCCCGCAGATGATGTAATTCCACTCCACGTTGCAGCACGAAATCCTGGCCTTTGTAAGCATCCTGGCTTTGTAAGCATTAACAACCGTGTGGTCTAGCCCCAGACTAGTTCAGACAGCCCTACCCAAACCACAAGCTGCTGAGCCATCTCCCACAGCGGCTTCCCTTAACCTGGATTCTCCTGCCACGTTTGCAGTCTGGTAGCACACAGCAGATGAAAGGGATATGCAGCCAATCTTATGAGAGTTTCTTTAGCTCCTTAGGCCATTTACATCCTTTCTTTTTTCCACTTCAGCCCAAACCTCTTCACAAGTGCAAGAGTGCTGGCTTTACTCTCCACTTACCTCCCATATCCCATTTGAATTCACTTCTAAATTAGAAGAATTGGGGCAATTTAGAACCATAGAATATCCTGAGCACTGAATGACCCAGAGTAATCAAGTCCAGCTTCTGGTCCTGCATAGAGGCCCCAACCACCACACCACAAGCCTCAGAGAGTTGTCCAAATGCTCCTTGAGCTCTCTCAGCCTTGTCAGGCCCATGACCAGTGCCTGACCACTGGTCATGGGCACACTCTGGGGGAAGAACGTTTTCCTGATGTCCAGCCTAAACCTCCCCTGACACACACAGCTCCAGCGGTTTCCTCAGGTCCCGTCACTGGTCACAGAGAGCAGAGGTCATTGCCTGTCCCTCCGCTGCCCCTTGGGAGGAAGCTGCAGAGTGCAATGAGGTCTCCCCTTAGACTCCTCCGACTGAACAAGCCAAGTGCCCTCAACAGCTCCTCGTACTGCTTTCCCTGGAGACCCTTCACCATCTTTGTAGCCCTCTTTTGGATGCTCTCCAACAGCTCTGTATCCTCCTTATGTTATTATTCTGGATTGTAAGATAAGCATTATTCTATTTGCCATCTGTTAAAGGCCGGAGTTATTTTCTGTTACTTGGGCAGTTTTCTTATCTCTTCCACAACTAATCTCTCCCTCTGGGGAGATATCTTCTGTTAGTGG
>VWZP01004510.1:294355-414911 GCA_013396995.1 Dicaeum eximium | reverse complement strand
ACCTTTACGATCATTGAGTCCAACCACAAGCCTATTGCCATCAAGCCCACCACTCCCTGCCTGCAGTGGCCTTGGATGCAGCCAATCTGCACCCACAGTGGCCCTAATCCAACCCTAAGTGTCACATCTACACAGCCAGAAAGAGCACTGTCACCTGCCAGGGGCACTGCCAGGAGTTTTAGATCCCTCCAGGGATGGTGAATCTACCACTGCTGTGAGCACTGAAAGGGTGCCAGTGCCTGAGCACCCTTTCTGTGAAGACGTTTTTCGTAATATCCAACCTAAACCTCCCTTGGCGCTTCTTGAGGCCATTTCCTCTCATCCTGTCACTGGCTCCTGCGGAACAGAGCCAGACTCCCACCTGGCTGCATCCTCCTGTCAGGGAGTTGTACAGAGCAAGGTTTCCCCTGAAGCCTCCTGTTCTTCAGGCTGAACCCCTTCAGCTACTTCAGCTGCTCCTCATGAGACTTGTGCTCCACACCCTTCCCCAGCTCCATTCCCTTCTCTGGACACACTCTAGTCCCTCACTGTCCTTCTTACAGATAAGGGCCCCAAAACTTCACTGGATTAAAGCTTCAGGCCTCACCTGTGCCCAGTAAAGGGCAATGGTCACCACCCTGGGCATGTGACCAGGCATGATACACCATGGCTGATACAAGCCAGGTGCCATTGGTGTTCTTCGTCACTTGGGCTCATATTCAGCCACTGTCAACCAGCACACCCTGGTCCTTTCCCTGGGAACTTTCCTGTCATTCTTCCCCTGCCTGGAGCACTCCATGGGCAGGACCAGCACTTCACCTTGTTGACCCTCATACCACTGGCCTTGGCCCATCAATCCAGCCTGTCCAGATCCTCCTGCAGAGCCAAAGACACCACAAAATCCACAGTAGTCCCACAGTTTAACTCAGACACTATTTATATTGTTTTCTATCCTCAACTGTGTTATATTACCACTGTTATATTCTTATTAGAATTCAAACAAATTCCAACAGTATCAATTCCCATATTGCTACAAGGGGTTGTTCTGTGGGCTAGTTTTGTTTATTTGTTTGAGGGACTGTTTATTTTTCAGTTTTGTTTAGTGTTTTTGTTTGTTTGTTTGTTTGTTTTTTTATTGTTAACACATCACCTTCTGGGATCAGGAAACAATCTTACATGAAGGTCTCAAAATTCTGGAGAAAACTTCACAAAGAATGAAGAATATTAAAGCGGTGAGAAGTGGAGTTTAAGACATTTGGAAGAACTTCCAGGTCTCAAGAATTAACAGAAAATCCAACTCACAATTATCTGACATTAACATATCACTCTCTCCAAACAAGAGAAATTAAACAACTCCCCCGCTCCTGATAAAAAGAAGACAAAATACCAAAACCACAAGATCCTCCCCATCCTTCTCCCCCCAGAAAACCCCAAAGAAAAAAAACATACCCTAAAAATAAGGTCATCATTTCTTTAGAAGACTATTTGGAGACCTTTACTTCACCAGAAGTGGAATTTGGTTTAATCATCATAGTGCATGTAAGCTCTGCTCTCCCCTCTTCCCCACTCCAATTATTAGCAATTGCAGAAAAAAAACCAATAACAACACCAGAATGTTGGTGACTCACTCACAAAAAAAACAAAACGGTGATTAAAGGTATATCACATCAGTTTGGGGTTTTTTTGTATTAAAACAAGCATTTTTTAGCAGTAAGTCAAGCCTTTCAAGAGGTGGCTTTGCGATCCTTGTAGGTCCCTTCCAACAAAGAATATTCTGTGATTCATTTTGAACAGGTAACAAGAAATGGAAATGCTCTCATTTTAAGCTCACCTGGCCAATTTTTGGCATGTAACATGTAAAGCATGTGCAACTTCTTTACAATGTGCTTCCCAAATAAAAAGCAACAGGTTCCCCATAACTAGTGCAGATACTGAAGAGCTGCTTTTCTTTTTCAGATACTCAAATAGATGTCAAATTGGTAAGAGAAAATGTATACAAAATAAATCAGTACTTTGATTTGTAACATGAAACCAGTAGTCTTTATGGAAGAACCCTTGTTAGTGGCAGGGAATCCTAGATTTCCTATGTGGTCGGCAGTTACTTCCCTCAGTGTACTTCGCATACTGAGCATACTAAGCAGCGAGCAACATACAACTGCGGTTTCACACAGTTAAAGATAGTTAACCTTCAGTAATCCTACAGAGAGTTCCATCTTCAAGAAAAAGCATGGAACTATCCTGATAGTAATAACCATATGTGTAGGCACACGTTTCAGTCCACCTACCTGCATCCCAGACACAATTGCAAGAAATACAAGTACATCTCTGTGCAAATATTTTATTCCCCAGCTAATTAAAAAGACAAAAAATGAGGAAAAAAAAATCACGCAGAGTAGCTGCTTTAATCAAACTTTCTAAGTGAGGAACATAAGGACAGGTTAATTTAATCAAGCATGATTAAACCACTAATAAACCTCATTATAGGATTAATTAGCATCTTTCAAGCATTTCCTTCCTCCTAACACCTCTTTACTCTAACCTCTATCAAAATTTGCTTTCTTCTACCACCTGTTTTGAGCACTGAGCAGCAAAACATCAGGTTGCACCAGCTGTTGATACAACTAGCATCCCAATTCTGTTCCAGTTTCCCTACTGTTGTACAGCAGGGAAGGTTGTATAATTGCCAGACATCACTCAGGTAAACAAAATAAAACAAAACTCATAAGTAGGACAGCAGTCTGTCAGATGCCCAGATAAAGTACATGGGTATGACAAGATAGTTCAATATTCTCCTAGTTTCCAGCTTTGTGGAGACTGGGGTTATTCACCTTCATACCAGTGATAATTTTACAGACTTGCAGTGCACCTACCTCTTCATTCCTCCATCTGCTGTCATGCTCGAGTTGTCCCTGAACAATTCTAGCACCAGAGGTGCACCCGAGTTTTGCCACCCCTTCTGATCAAAGCTGCAATTCCTGTCCCCAAGCAAGACAGCTTGATCATGGTAATATTCTGGTCAGAGATTGACTGATGCACCCATCTACACAGCTGAATATTACCACCAGAAAGAAAGAAGCACAGCAATTCCTTAGACTATACTGCCACTAAGACATCACCATAGAATGCTCTTGCTTTCCTTATATCAAGGCTCTTTCATATATATGTCATGATCTCCATTGCTCTTTCCCCACCCCCTTGATTAGCCCACACACAGTGCTGCATGCTAGCCAAGGGAGAGTCCAGAACTGCAGTAGAGAACAGAGTACTCAAATTTGGATGAAGGAAGGATTAATATACTGGCATAATATGGTCTTTTATTCTGCATTTCATTCCTTAAGTGATAATTTCTACTATACTTTTTTTTTCATTACATCTTGAACTGACTTTTCAAGCACAGTGACTCTCAGATGTTTTCTTCCCCAGATGCTGCAGAAAACCATAAAAATACCATTGCTTTTGTATTCCTAGTAACACAACATGCAATGTGCCATAAGAACAGCTGAAGAATTACTGAAGCTAAGCCTAAAAGATGCTTTACTTTACTATTCAACACAATTTTTATGACAATTGTGACAAAACAGTAGTTTAGAAGAGCAAGGAAATATAGCAAAAAAATCAGCAAAGCAGTTTACACAACAAAAAAATATTCACTGACAAATATGGTGATATTGTTTCTTAAGTGACTAAACATAAATACTTTACTACAGAGTAGAAAAGAACAAAAGTTTATTTTAACCTTTGTAAATTTCTTCTCAGTATCCTTAAGAGAAAATCTGGGAAGAGGAAAAAGGTACACACTCCAAGTATCCATCCATTTTAGGGTACAGCGTCGGCACAGGTCTAAGTATGTGGAAAATTTTTATAAGCATATGGAAATACTTGAGTTGTTTTTCATTTGAAAAAATAGAACTCTTGACTTCATAGTATAGAAACAGTTGTCAAATAATTTTGGTAAACCATGCAAGCTTTGCTTAAGCCTCCATTATCTAGAATTTGATTACTCTTTCCAGAAGGCTATCAGGTTACTTAAAAAAACCTCTAATCTGATCCTGTTCTGTCTACTATGAAGAAACAGTGTGTGAAGAACACAGGCTTATCACAAAGTCGGGTCAATACCTAGGGAGTGACTGTTAGCTGTCATGCAAGTGTCAGGAGGGTTTAAATATTTTCTTTGGGCATGGAGAAATCTTTAAAGTGCACACAAGAGACCGGCAAGGAGAAAGAAACCTCAAGAGGAGCAACACTCTGCTCTCACAGATCTCCGGATGAATGAGGCCGGTGCAGCTCTTACCAGTTCATCTGGCGCTCGCAGGGGATCAGCCGGCGATTTCACACTCCCCGCAGCAGTAACTCTGAGACCGCCGAGAAAAAGCGGCTCGGAATCTCTACAGCTCTGGAAAGCTTGCGGGGTCCGAGAGAAGGGCGGTGTGCGGGTGCCCCCTGGCAGTTCTAAGGCCGAGCTCTCTTCTCCTTTCGCTCCAGAGCCCTCAACCTTCTATCGCGAGCGACACAGCAGCCGCTCTGGGTTCTCCACGCGGAAGGGGAACGGGCCGCCGAACGGCGCGCACAGCCCAGCACGGGGCCGCGCTCCACGAAGGAACCCCGCGCTCCCTCCGCCGCCTCCGGGCCGGGCTGAGCCGAGCCGCAGCCCCGCGCACGCAGCGCAGCCCACTTCTCCGTCCGGGCACGGCCGAGGCTGCTGTGGCCAGCTGAGCTCGGCTCTGCCCCGCCTGGCTCGGCTCGGCGCGTCCCCACTCACCCGCCCGGCTCCGCACGGCGCGGCTCCCCGCCGCCTCGGTCACCCCGCTGCCTCAGTCACCCGCCCCGCTCCGCACGGCGCGGCTCCCCGCCGCCTCGGTCACCGCCGCGCCTCGTCGCTTCCGGCTCCGCCCCGCCCGCAGCTTCTACAATTGCTCTGCTTTGAAATCTAATATTACGTCTTCCAAAGAAACGAGGGTTACGTTTAGAACGGACTTTAAAAATTACCTAGTAAATATCGTCTTCACTCGGACAGTGTAAAAACAGACCTCAAAAAAGGGAGATGTTGGAAAGATGATTCTAGCTAGAATGCAGGCAGCAGAGAAATTAGAGAGTTTTGTCTCAGCGCTTTGACACGGAGTACAAACACTCAAATCCTGTACATCTGACATATGATGTGTGCGTGACAGTGTCATAACGTTGCTAGATACTGAATTGCAACATAGGCTATTTCAGATCAGGCAGGGGGGAAAAACACAACATGACAAAGTAGACACAAAAATGCAGTGTCATAGGAAACTGCAGATTCTAAACCCACAAGCACTGCTGTTGTGTGGCTAGAATTTGAATATGCCCTAATTCAGACTGGACCAGGTTATGGACAAGGCTCTTTCCGGCTCTTATTTCTTACTATGCTAAAATGTGAAAGGAGCCAAACATGAGCTAAAACCCAGGACATGTTGGAGGTTAGATACTTATGGCAGATAATTACAATATAAGGTGATGCATTCTTACAGCATTTCATGTATTTTCAGCCCATAGAGTGAACAGTATTTTTGTATACCTAAGTGAATTACCTCAATAACATAGACAACAAGGATGCCAGATCCTTTTCATTCAAGCCCTATCCCAACACATTTAGCATTGACGTGTTACATTTGAGAAGTTTCTTCAGCTAACCCTTTGTAATTCAGTTACTGTCACCTCTGAATTAATTTCCTGGATTCCACAAATTCGAGACATGAGAGAACATGGGACACAGTACAAATGTGTTCTGAGAAAAGCTTTTCAAAGGTATTACAGGCACATCTGAGAAGCCACATCTATCTAAAATATCAAAGGCTGTTGCTGTACTGTGTAATAGTACAGTCCTGTGTAATACTGGAATGCACACGGTTCTGAATGTTCACACCAGCTTGGTTGGGCTGCCCCAGAATAGAAATCAATGCTGTAGACACTTGCATGGAATTCGTTCCCAGCTAATGAACCATGCAAATAATTACAAAGATAATTATGTGACATTATCCCAGAAGCTTCTAGATGGGTTGTAGTTTTGTTTTATTTGTGTTATCTCCTTTGATATCCTGACTAATTACAAGTTTTTCAGTTTATTTTTGCTTTTTTTTTTAAGTTTGTGATGAAGAGAAGCAGCAGAGTTGCTATGTGCAGAACAGGTACAAAAGCAACAAATACATTTTATTAAAACTAGGCTCTGATATTTTTGGCCCTTACTGATTCCACTCGAGTACTTGTCATCACATGGGGCAGATTTTTCCATCATCTGAACTAGATAAATAATAAAATCTTTTGCTCAAGAAATATACTTTCATCCAACAGCTTCCTGGAACAATTGAACAGATTTCCTGTGTGATGGTAGAGGGCAGACTAGATAATCAGAACACCACCTTTTACTTCAAAAACAATAAACTTATTTCCTGGTCCCAGAGACTGAGCCAGAGTCTTGCAAAAGGTCTTGCAAAGGTATTGCAGCAAGTTTTAGTCTCATAATACAGCTACAAATTTTCCTAAAATATTCAATATTTTAGCTTCAGAATTATTCACAAGTCTCTCCAATGTGCTACTAGAATTTTAATAGTCACCATTTTCAGTTCACTTTCTGTCTGGAACAAGAGAATGTTTCTTATCTAGGAAAAACTCTATTCAGGCCCATTTCTTCCGGGGGGGGAAGAGAAAAAATCAGGAAGAGAGATGTTCTGACAAACCACTAAAATTCAACTGTTATTTCAGAGTGTGTAACATTTACAATTACTTTGCTCTGTGCAACAGTGTTGCTACTGTAAAAAGTGATTAAACCATGAAAATTTCAACCGAACATCTGTATTTGAAAAGACAGAAAAGCAAGATTCAAAAAATGTCACAGAGGTGTGGTTGTCATCATCTAACAAGGACAGGTTAGGGGTGACTGGCACACATATCTACTCATAAAATAAGAATTCAGACCACCTGGGAGAGCTGCTGTATTTTAAATGTTCAGTTAGTTTCATATAGAAAAATCAGATGCTTCTTCAACAGGGAGCTAACTGAAAGCAGCTCCAAAATGCTTTGATTGAACTTTGCTTCTCTGTCCATACTCCTTGGTTTACAGAGAATTCTTGGTTTCTGGGGACAAGTAATAATTGCTTTAATGTTCTCTTCCTTGTCCTTCATTAATGCGATCTCTAAATTTCTCAAGTGTGTCACTGCAGTGACATTCACAGATGGTTCACAAACAGCGAACAGGGACATGAGAGGACATGCAGCCCACATGGCTTAATCCAAGAACAGCAGGCACACAGATGTCACAGAAATGGTATAAAAACCTGATGACAAAAGCCATCATATCCTGAGTATATCAATTCACTCACCACACTTTAAATACAGGCTCCATCTATTTTCAAAAGCAAAAAATACTACACATTATTAGAATCAACAATAAATACCCAGCCAGATCACCGCTGTAACTTCTTTCTACATTCAGGGCTACCTTGAAAGGGAAAAAGATGTCAAATGGGAGTTTCCAGTGCATTTGGGGCTGGCCTCGTGGAGGTTCTGGCCAATCCGTCATGTCAGTGAAGGTAACGACAGTTGTCACAGGTACCATGCTCATGTTTAGAAACTGCAACAAGAAGGGAAGCAAAAAAAGTTTAGCAGTCTTAATACAAAAGGCATACCCCTCCTCAATCTTCCAATGGTGACTCACTGTAGATGACTGGCAAGCATGATGTCTTTGGAATGGTAGGACTTAAGTGTTCTAGTTTTCAGAGAAGTAAGCCCTCTTTCCCAAAATTAGACCTCTTTCTCAAAATTGATACTTAGCAGGTAAATTGAGGGTGTAGTAAAGATCAGTAGCTACTGTGCATCGTATGCTAGAGATCTCCAAAATGGCAGCAGTGACTCAAGCTCTGCTACAGTAAGCCTTCTACTCAGAAGAAAGACATACCAGCTAGTTAGTAGTAAGAACAGATGCAAGCTAGCTTTATTTCTTATAAAAGATCACTTGGCTCTTTGGACAAGTGCTTGCTACCAGAAAGAACTGCCACAAGACGCAATCCCATCAATAAATGTCAATAAACTAAAGCAGGGACCCAATACAATAAAAAATTTATTGCTCACATTTTAGGATGTTGCTTCAGGAAGGAGACAGATCAGTGAAGATCACATAGGGGACTGAACCTCTAAGGCCTCAGTTCTTTTCTGTTTTTAACAGAATGCTGCAGGAAAACTAATACACTAGCTCTTTGAACTACATGGAGTTTCATGGCTACCTTGGTCTGATTTAAGAACATGCTTCTGTCAAAAGAGCAACCTCACTCCCTGCCCCATTTCCCAGCTCTGCATGATAACATTGAGATGGCATTTACTGGCAAGCATGCCTTCTGTGCTTGCACTGGTTTAAGCCAACCTGTGAAATTACGGGTGTCAGCTGCTCCCCCTAAAGCCCTTACAGAGAAGTGCAAGCCTTGAAATTTATCTGCTGCCCAAAAGACTACACGATGTCAAAAAAAAAAAAAATCACAATGGGATCCACTGACACATGCTTGCAAAAGACTGCTCATTGTCCTCTGTGGACATGTTAGTTGACACATTCCTGCTGACATCACAGAATCACAGAATGGTCTGGCTGGAAGAGACCTTTAAAGGTCACCTAGTTCAAGCCTTCTATGATAAGCAAGGATGCCTTCAACTAGATCAGGTTGTTCAGAACTCTGTCCAACCTGGCCTTGAAAACCCTCTTTCTGGCTTACAGCCTTCCTCCCCAGTTCTCCAAATATGCTGCAATCAGCATTAGTCACTTCCTCAGCTACATGCTGGTGATTTCAGAAGCTCCAGAGGAACAGAACTATCTTCTTGCGCAGATTATCAGCATTGTGTGGAGTCTGTGAAATATTACTCAACTCAAATTCCATATCTAGGCTTTAAAAGATAACCAAATATTAAACATGGATGTTACTGGATGTTTGTAACTACAACTTTATACCAACCATAACTGATAGTTTAAAGATTGAGTCCTTAAGTGTCAGACAGCAGTTTAGGGTTGGAAAGAAGGTATCTTTTCCAGTTATGAAACTGAGTGAGGACAGTACTGAAAAGACCACAAAACAACCTTCCTCTGTAGAAGGCTACCATTGCAGCCAACTGCTAAAATTCAAAAAATCTCAACTCAGTTTCAAGACCATTTGATTCCTTGGTTGTTCAATAACCTGTAACCCTCCCTTAATCACCACTGTGTGTGAGGGAGGGTTTTTAATTCCATACCTTGAGGGGATGACACTGGTAAAAGTGCCGTGCACCCAGAATTTGAGCTTGTGGGTTGGACAGGAGGCCCACTTTAGTCCACAATATCTGTATCTCCAAGGTCACAGGAACCATACAACAGGAAGTGCAATTCACAGCCTGAAAATAAAACACACCTTAATCAATTTAATATAGTATTTGAAAAGCGATAAAGCAACATTATGGCCAAAGACTAATATTTTGGATAACACAGGTCACAGAATCTGAATCAATCACTTCAGCACTAACTCGGTAACTTCTGGTCAGGTCAACCCCACATTTTGGAGCTACACCCATCTCATTGTCATCTCAGTTCCAACTAGAATTTGTCTCAGCTGTACTTCTTGGATTTCACATTCCACTTAGCCATCCCCCCACAGATTAACAATTATTACAATACAATTGGCTCACAAACTTTAAACTTATTAGGTAATATAATAGAATATAAATATCCCTAAAAAAATATTCCCTATTCTGAAAAAGCAGAAAGGATTATAATAATTAACAGGATGTAGCCAGGTACTATCAGTTCCAAAAGGCTGTCAGAAAACTATGTAACACTGGATTCAGTATTTAACTCTTTTTGCCCATATGAAAAGCAGAAACAGGATTCAAGAGATAGCAAATCTGTCAGGGTTTGTTGGGTTTTTTTGAGTTTTTTTTTTGTTAAGTACTCTAATAATATGAAGTATAATGACTGCTTTCACGTATTAAGACCCCTGAGAGTCACAGGATCATTATACAAAAGAAGCCCAGATACCCCCACCTCCCCAAGGCAATACAAAGACCTGAAAAGAAAAACATTTACTGATGGTCTTTTTGCATTCATATTACCTGCACACTGCAGTTCTGAATCAGAATGGTCATCCACTCTTCTGCCTGGGTTGAATGAGCATTGCCAGTTATAGCAAAGTCTTCTGTTCTGTTCATCCCCTGAAAAGCCTTGTATAACTTCTGCTGCATGTAACTACAGTTACTGTCTTCCAGTATTTGCGATAGGCTGAAAATGAGAAAAGAACACCTTTTACAAAGTGATTTCCAGGACAAAAAAAAAAAAATCCAAACACAAACCACTATCAACATCCTTTCTTTGCATTAAGTATTCCTTCTGCTCTTATAATGAGTCAACAAGTATTGGTATTAAACAGATGCACTTTTAATCCTCTTTGCAATGAGGAAGGAGGAAACTATGGCAGGGTAATGCATGATAAGAAAAACTGACAGCCCTTTAGCCATCTTATTGCATCAGTGGTCCCACACTTGCTCTGTCAAAAGAAGAATCCAAATCATCAAAACAACCACTTTTTAAGATTTACTCCTCAACTCTGCTCTTGCCCAAGACATATTGCCAGACTAGAGCCTCAAAATGTCCCAAAAGACCTTCACAATGTTCAGATTATTATAGAAGTCCACCATCTTTCCTATATTCAAGTTCTCTTAGGAGTACGTGAAAGATCTGTAGGGAACCATTGGTGACCTCAGGGAAGGACCTAGGCTCCACAGCAGTACATGAAAGACTACAGAAAAACATGCAGATTCCACAATTTCCAACTGTCAGATAGGATGACTCCCGAGTGTGTTGTTACCTGATTTTGCAGCCTGTTCTCATATTCCTTCCAAACTGTACTGTGTGTCTGTGGAACTGTGAACAACTTCCATCACTTTCACTCCTTAATATGCTCATCTGACAGACTGCACATCAAGAAGCCAAACAAAAGTATAAACAGACAACATACAACACTCATCTTGTATTTAACAATCCACTCACTCCATATTCTTCCTTATCCCTATAAGGGCACTATAAAAGTCCAGACAGTGCAATACCAGAAATCAAAAAAACCCCTAGTGACAAACAAAAACTCATAGCAGGAAAAGGATACATGCTGCATGGCACCACTGTTTGCAATCAACAGTGGTGCTCCAGTGATATAGCCAGGGTTTCCACTTCTAGGCAACATATGAGAAAGAGTCCTGGCCTATAAAGAGACAAAAGAAAGAAATAGAAAAAAAAGGAAAATAGCACCAATTATATTAATTCAACTCCAAAGATCAAATTTGCATTCTCAAAAATGTAAATGTAAGCTGTTTTTTGAATGGCTGATTATTATATACTACTTTAACTATTTGTTTCCACGGTCTCTTTCTTATCTGGCCAATTTCATTTGCGGACCAGGGGGTAAAAACCTAAATGCCAGTATCCCAAAATGTGGATAATACCAGGAAACCTCTCAATACAATTAATTGCTATTGCTCAACATTTGTCTCTGAGGAATAAACAGATCAGCCAGGGCAATTCTACAGAAGAACTCCAGAACAAACCCTGCCTTGACCCTGATTCTTAGTGGACCATTCTACTTCTACACGGTTGGATGGCACTCTGGGCATAACTTCAACAAAGTTGCACTGCACACTTACCAACCTCTGAGGTCACCACTTGTCCAATTTTATATTGCCTCTATGAGACATGATTTATGTGAACTTAATACACATTAGTATTTCCCAGATTTTTACCCAGATATACTTCAAGGTAACCTTTTATCCTGCTGCACAGGCAAAGTTAATTAAGTACCTGGAATATATTTAGTAACTTCATTCACAAACACTGAACACGTCAGATACAGCCCTAGCTTCAACCCTTTCCTTCACAAGGCCATGCTGCTGACTTATCTCATCCTCTTCCCTTCTACCTCAACAAACAAACAAACAAACAAACAAACAAAACACCCAAAAAACCCCCCAAAACCCCAAACAAAACAAACAACAAAAAAAAACCAACCCAAAAATCAAAACAAACCCCCAAAAAACCCTAAAACAAACAAAAAATCCCCCCAAAAAACAAAAATGCCAAAAAGCCCAAAACCAAACCAATAAAAAAAAACCAACAAAAAAGCCAAAAACCTTCAAAAAAACCCACCAAAAACCCCCAAACAAACAGAAAACATATAAAACCAAACCAAACCAAGAGCAAAAACAGTCATATAAAAATCATCAGCTCCTTGAAATTTGTGCAATGAAAGACTGCATGCTAGTGCTGAGCCTGCATTTTTCTACTAGCATGCTTTACTTGAGACCAGAAATGCCTCCCCTCCTGTCTTCAATCACCTGCACCACAGGGTTCTGTTACTACTATACCACAGTGAAACTGCTCTAATCTCTTCAGGTTTCTTCTGTACAAAATTGACTCAGAAGCTACAGATAACAAACTTGGTAAAATTCCACGGAGGATGGGGATACTAACCCAGAAATGCGTGGTGAAGTGCTGCTGCAAAGAGGATCTTGAGTTCCCAGAGATGTTGCTCACTTTGAACCGGACAGAAACACTCTGAATCCCACTTGTGCCACTATATTCTATCTCATAGATCACCTGAAAGTCCAATTTAGCGAATAATAGGAGACAGAGGAAGGGAATAGGGCAATGACTTTAAGCTTGTGGTAAGCTGCTCTAAAAGGAAAAAATATTCACATACCTCAGAAACAACATTGGTGCATGTGTTGTCTTTCATGTGGGGAGCTCCAGGTGGTGAGACTGCAGTGACATTTACCTGGAGACAGTAAGCATATTAACAATTAGTAATTCTTTAAAAGGAGAGTGCATTTTTTACTCTTTTTCACTGCTTTTCCATCCAAGTCAGGTTTACCTCCTTGCTGTGATCTGGGGGACACATCACACTGCTCCAGATTCCCAATCTTTTTCCAGGAAAATAAGCTACCTCCCTGACCTTAGTCCTATCTATGCCCATTCATTTAAAAATACATCCTCCTTTTTTTTTCTATAATGTCCTACTTTTGTCAAGAAAAATCTTGTCTCAGACACAGCACATTCCCATTTTCCCTTCAGAAACAGAAATTCTTTTCACTTTCAACAGAGACTGACCTTCATGGACTGCATTATGGTGTCATTAATTGGGACCTAGGGAAAATAAACAAACCATTTTACAATACCAATAAAAAGCTAAGTAAATTGCTATGTTTTTAAGTGACTAAAGCCATAAAATCATTACAAAAGAATCTGGATATTATACTGACAAAATTACTGATATTGACAAATTCAAGATGTGAAAACTTGTCATCATTTTGTAATCTGTAAATCACAGACACGGTCCACTGAAGGCATTTTAAATTACCAAAAGACAACTTTAAGCTTGGCCCATCTAATGTCCTGCAGAATGCAGGTACTTTTAAGTGTCACATCTCTGATCCATTCCTGAAACTCCATCTTCTACAATCAAGCAAGTACTTCAGCGTCCAGTTAAGGAAAAACTGTATTTTGGGAACAGTGACAAAGCAAGCCCTGAAAACATGAATTAAATCTGATCAACAGACTATTCTCTACTAGCTACTAGTTAAGTAGATTTAGATTTTCAGAATAAGGGTAAACTGAGTCATCAGCCTTAATAAGTACTCCTATTTACAATGTTGTTTCCTCTTGGAAAACCAGAAAAATTCTGCAAGATGAGAGGAGACATTTTCATATAAGCATTTAGTAAAACCACTGGGATGAACCCAGACCAGTAAATTAGTTACTTTGAATTTACTGTCAGGATAAATAATAGAGAAATGTATATGGATATAACTAGAGCTAATATTAATAAGGGGCCATCAGTATGATTTTAGAAATAGCACTTTATGTAAAAAAACCACCTTAATTCTTTACTGAGAACATGTACTGCTTGGTTGATCAAACTGATGGAACAGACGGAAATACTTGGATAAACAATCTGTTTAAAATGCGAGAGAATTTTAGATAAGCCATTGAACTATGAAGTATCGATGAAGTACCTGTTAAATACATTAAGAATTTGCTAGTAACGGAAATTTATAGGAAAGTAGTTTGAATTGAAGGATTATCACTGGTCATGACATTTTTAACAGGTTTCCCAGCAAGAAGGCCTCAGCAATTGGGAGATCAGGAATGACATACCAGATGACCTTCAGTTTTACAGTTACCTGAAGTCCCAATGGAAGACAATGCAAAGTCAAACAACTAAGACTTTGAACAAAAGCAAGAAATCTGAAATGCACCTTCAGCACAGTGAAGTCACGGTAGTAGGAAGCAGCATCTAGGGCAGGGTCAGTCATGCAGCTCTTGCTCAAGTTGGCAAAAATCCGAGTACAGCTTGTGCTTTTACTTTCCAGGAAGCCTGGGTGAGTTAAGACAACAGATAAAACAGAAGCAAACCACCCTGAGATATTCTTCCCCCCTTACTAACCAGCAGGATTTCCATCAACACAAAGTCCATTGGCTCCCATTTTTACTGGCTGTCTAAGCATGCTCAATATCGATGAGGAATCAAAGTAGATTAGGATTGGATCACCAGCCTGAAAAGACAATTTGGAGAAATCACCAGGTTACAGCGGAATATTAAGGCCAAGGGAAAGAGACAAATCTATACTTCTTTGCGTACACCCAGTCCAAAAGGTTGTCCAACCTCTTAAATACAAGACAACTGACCAGAAGTAATTTATACACAAAGGAATGGAAAGTACTGAGAGGTGAACAGTTCAACAATGTGCTCTGGTAACCAGGAGGGCCATCTGTGTCCTGAGGTGCATCTGGCCCAGCATCATCAGCTGCTAGGGGGAAGCAATTGTTCTACTCTGCTCTGCATGCTGGTATGGCCTCACCTTGAGCCCTGAGGGCACTTTTGGGTGCCACAACATAAGCCATAAAGCTATTGGAGAGCATCCCAAAGAGGGCTACAAAGATGGTGAAGGGTCTCCAGGGGAAGCCAAACAAGGAATGGCTAAAGTCACTTGGCTTGTTCAGCCTGCAGGAGTCTGAGTGGAGACTTCATTGCACTCTGCAGCTTCCTCAGAGGCAGACACTGATCTCTGCTCCCTGCGACAAGGGACAGGACTCAAGGAAACTGCTGAAAGTGTGTCAGGGGAGGCTTAGGCTGCATATCAGGAAAAGGTTCTTCCCCCAGAGGGTGGTTGGGCACCGAACAGGCTCCTCAGGGAATGGTCACAGTCCCAAAAATGACAGCCAAAGAAGCATTTGGACAACACTCAGGGTGGGATTGCTGGGGTGTCCTGTGCAGGGCCAGCAGCTGGACTCAATGATCCTTGTGGGTCACATCCAACTCAGGATATGCTATGATCCTAGGGTAATATGACTTCTAGGTACAAAATAAGATTCTTTCAATCTGTTCTCATTAGACATCATGACAGACAGCTTCGGTAAAAGCATATGTGCAAATTGATTGCTGTTGATTCTTTCAACTCACACGGTAAAAAGCAGAGAACGATGGCTGAGCTTGTGATGATAAGAAAGAGTGCCTGCAATACTTCTCTAAGAACTTCGCAAAATCAGATTCTTTGATATCCTGTGGCTGTTGAAAATAGTTCAGTTTTGCTAGAGTTTGAAAAGAGAAAAAAAAGAAATCCACCAATATTAAGTTATTAGAAAAGATAAGAGTAAGTACTGTGCCAATATTTCTAAAAGGAATAACTTAAGTAACTGTAAGCAAGCTGGTGCCTTATATTAATTAATCCATAGTAACACTTATAATAGGCTAATAGGATCTAGAAACAGGATGACATCATAAGTACGGTTCATGGGAAACAAATATTAACACAAAAAGTGACTTTCCAAAAAGCAGGAGACTCCCTAACAGCTGTCTTAATATGTGCTGTAATTTCTGTGAGATGCCCAAATTAGACACACATGAAATTTGAATTACAAATTTAATTACCCATTTGTGAGTTCACTAAAAGTAACATCAAATGGATCCAAAATAATTAAGTAAAACTGGTAATTGGTAAAACTCAAGGTAAGTATGACTAGACAACAGGCATCCTAATAAACCAGACTTTCTACTGGTATCCTCCAGTGATACCTTCCTGACCTGGTGGTATTCAATGGTATGGTTCTGATGTTAAAATGTATTAATTTGTTACTGCTAAAGCACTGTTATAAAATGGCAAATTATTAAAGGCATGCTACATAGACTCATCCTAATATGAATAAGTTTTCAATGCATTCAAAAAGAGCATCTTAGAAGATTCATGGATTCATGGATTCTACTGACAACAGGAACAAGCGGCAGTAATCTCAATTACAGTAGCACCAAAAACAACTTAAGTAATCCAGTAGATTTGGGGGGAAAAAAAGAACAGTAAAAAAAGAACCTTAAGTTCTCAATGTAATTCTGCTGTTCAAGGGCAGAGCAGATGCTCAAAGGTACGGCACAGCTAGCAGAAACAAAAGCTTTTTGATATCCAAATACATCATTAATTAAGCAGTCAAATAAATCCTTCAAATAGATAAAAGTCAAAGGAATATTAAGCTCCTACAAGGTTCACAAAAACAGGTGCACAGAGCAGCTCGTTTAATAATCACTTGAGGGTATCATCATTAGACTGAAAACCTGTAAGGAAATACCTTCTGCAGCAAACTTGAGATATTTAAACTGCCTAAGTTTAGATACTAACGGCTATTTAATCTTGTAGAAAAGGCAAAATTAAATTTAATCTGCTAGCAATGGTTTCAACGAGGTGAAGTCAACCTGTGCATCACTTTCACTGGCCACGATAATTCATTAGGGCTCAATTAGATCTCTGGCAGTGGTAGCTCATCACACCATCCTGGAAAAGCTGCTGCTACAATCAGTTGAATAAAATATATGTGTTACTACATTTCCATGGGAAAGGCCACTAGGGAGAAGGCTGTTTCTACCAGAAAACATTATGATCCTTCAAGTGATCCCAAATAAAGTCTTCCCCATATGTTCTTCTAACAACAAGCACAGAAAAGGAAAAGGCCGTGTGAACAGTGAATTCTCTTCCCAGGTGTGCTACAACTAACATACACATGCAGTCAAATGTTTAGGCCTCTTCAGTGGGCTAATCATGTGATACATACAGGGCCCAAATATCAAATGACTAAAAAAAAACTGTCCACAGAAAGGACACAGATGATCCTTTTTGTGCATAATATTAAAAATTCAGAATCTTTTTAATCTTACTTTTAGGATATTATGAGTGTTGTGGGAAAAGGGTAAAATTTAGATTCCAAGTTACAGGCTGAAAAGTCCAGGAGTGTGACAGCACTTTAAGCTGTGGTTAAACCCTTATCTAAATTCATCTTTACTGTGACACTTACTGAAAATTGGAATGGGTAAAGTTCTTGCACTACTACCTACCATACTATATTTTAAGAAGTTCTCATAATTTCTTTTTTCTTCCCTGTCTGCAAAACACTCAGACAAAATCTGTAAAGAGCTGAAAGCAGGACAAGATAATAAAAAGCTAACCTTGTTTTGACTACCTGTTGTACCCATTAATCTCCTGAGCCCATCCCAACCTAAAATACTCAGAGATTTAGGTCAGAAGCTGATGGAACTGTGGGTCACAACTCCCAGACAAATAACTCAAAAGAGAAAATGTTAAAGTGTTCAAATGTGAGACCACAGGAATTGCACTGAATGCCAGGAACTGGACATTTAATCACTCAAATGAAGTACAGTGTGGAAAGCAGAAAGAGAAAAGAAAGTTAATGGCATATCCTACAGGATATATGATTACCAGTGGAAAAAATCATTACCAGCAGAGAAGAAAGGATGAAAATAAGCATATATAATAAAGAATCCAGGATACAATAAGAAAACACTTTCAGAAAATTATAGTAGTAAGATACTTTAAACGTCAACCCTAATCTGCTGCTCTATGTGTAGCCAACTATATAAGGTATCTCAGATACATAAGCAATTGATAAAGACTTATTTGTGCTCAGCCAGAAACCCTACCCTTAATAACATTATGCGCAATAATATTTTTCTTTGTCTTTGGTGATCAGACCCCGATTCACTATGGTCTCTCCGAAACTGTAACAGCCAAAATAATTAGCAACAATTATAACGTGTAGTTCAAAAAATATTCCCTAAGCAGAGGCAATCTATGAACAAATATGTGAAAAGAAAGATTGCTTACAGTCATCCAACTGCACACAGAACAGCGGATCTCGTCCACCAGGATCAGAAACAATCTCTGTAGAATAAGGGATGTTACTTCTGAAAATTAGCGACTTTTCCACACACACTTGACTCACAGACCTGTAAAGACAAGCCCCCCCCACCAGCGAACTATGAAATGGACCATAGTTGCATAATTTCGTATTTTACATTACAGACTGCCAACAACACAACACAGTTTTATTTGATGAAAATAAACTTTTCATCAGCTTAGATGAGCTGTCGTACAGTCTGCATTGATAATCAATTACAGAAAGCCCCTCTTGTCATTGCAGTAACTTTGTGGACACTTGGTTAAGTGTAATTAGAAATCACTCTGACATTTCCTGGAAGAAAAACTGATTAAAAATAAAATCAGTGCCCATATATTCCAGCGCCTCTCGATCCTCATCACAAGGCCAATCTGCAAAGACAGATTTGACTCTCTAACAGCTGAAACCATCTTCCTCACTGACAGCATCTCGCGGTCTATACTTGTTTGACCGTCTCCTCACAGCACCCCAAAGCTCCTTTTACTTAAACCCAGACTTCCCAGCTGCCTCATCACGGAATAACCATCGCTTCATCTCGGCCATTGTGCTGTCAGGCCCGGGAAGCCTTTCCCAGTCCCCGGCGCAGCGCTAAGCTGTCCCTGGGCACGGGGGCGCGGCAACATCACCGCGAAACACAGGCGGCCAAGCCACAGTTTCCGCCGGGAGCCCGGCCTGGGCCCGGCCTCCTGGCCCGCCTCGGGCCGCTCCGGCGCCAGCAGCGGCAGAAGCCCATCCCCTACCCACCTGCTGCCGCCGGACCGCCGGGACGCGCCCGCGGGGCTGAGGGCGGGCAGCGGCGCCACCGCCAGCGCCAGCAGCAGCAGCGCGCCGCACGCGCGCATGGCGGCACACCCGCGCGGGGCGCCCCGCCGAGCCACAGCGCCTGCGCGGCTGAGGGGGGCGGGCCCGGGCGGGGCTGGGCAACGCGCTTCTGAAGTCGCATATTTAAAAGAGTTAATTTCAGGTAACTGTAGCTGCTCTATGTTCACAGCTACTAGAAATCATCTACTGTTAATGAATTCATGTTATGTCATGATTGCGTTAAGAGCAGTTGTGTCTAAAATTCAACATGAGCTACCCTACTCTGTTATCATTTATATAATTTATATTAAATTATATTAATTGAGTGGGTCACCAAACAATCAATGCTTTGCATTATGTTACAGTGCATAAATTGGTCTGTGGAGCTGCCTAGGTAAAAACACAGTGTTTCACTAATTCTAGACTTTGTATCACAAGCATTTCTATACAATGGACCAGAAAGGAGAAGATTCTTAATTTTGACATCATGAAAATTTTTCCCAAACAAATGCCAGAGCTTAGTTAAAATTCCACACAGATAAGTCCTGGGAGAGTTTGGCTTTTACAGTTGTATCTTTTAAATAAAAATATTTTTAGGTACTTTTTGTGAGGTTCTTTTTCATGCAATATCGGCCTAACCAGGCCTTCCATGAAGGAAGCATGTCAAAGGTCATTAAAATG
Organism: Dicaeum eximium; assembly: GCA_013396995.1. Lineage (NCBI taxonomy): Eukaryota > Metazoa > Chordata > Aves > Passeriformes > Dicaeidae > Dicaeum > Dicaeum eximium. Next base: position 395,194 of record VWZP01004510.1, on the reverse strand, counting down.
CAGGTACTGTAACAGGTCCTGCTCAAGTTTGCTGGGTTTGAGCTGTTAGAAGCTTCAGGGACTCCTTACTCTGGAAATATTGCAATACCCTGTTTGAAACTCTTCCTTAGCCTTCTATGGCTCATCTCTGTCAAAGGAAAGCTCACTGGCTAGGCCTTTATTCTGATCTAGTTCCATTCCTATGTTCAGTGTGTACTAGACTTTCATCAGAAGCCAAGAGAGAGAAGAAAAACTAAGCCATTACTTTTTTGGCAAGTAAGGACAGCATAGACAACAGAGGCGTTGTGTCATTGGATATTTACATATCATTTGCTGTCTTTCATTCTATATAAAATATACCCACTCCTCAGTAGATTAACTGCTTCTGTGATTTGGTTATGTGCTTTCTAGGAACAAGTGATTAAACTTAAATAAAAATATATTGATTTAAACTTTTATTCAGAGAATTGATAATGGAAAATAATTTAATAATACAAATTTACGTGATCATGATCAATTTCTGAAGAAAGCGAATAAGATGCACGGTGTCTATAGGTAATACTTCCAGTTTATCTAAATCTCTTTGCAACCTAGAACTTTCGTTTCTCCCCTTCATTGCTCTTTATGTGCATTCATGGCTCTACATTAATATGCAGCTTGGGAATAAACAGAATCTATATGTCTTGTCTCCTCAGGGTCACACATGAATTCCATGGTATGTAATGAGAAGGGACAGCACCCACAGATAATGAAGTTGGCCTTAAGCTGCCTTCGGACAGAAGAGAAGGAAAGGAGCAACAGGTGAGAAAATGTTACAGAAAACCATTTATGTATTCTCTTACATGTTAAAAAAGCACACTGCAATAAAGCTCTCTGAGAAGGACACACATGTAACACATGAAATGAGGTGTTTGAACTTGCAAACCAGAGCGCAAAAGAATCAGGAAGCAATTACAATAAAAAAGCATATGGAGCAAACCAGTGGTTCGTTTGACAGCTATATAATTCTATTAGAGAGTATTTGGTCTGTACTATTTCTCATTCCCTCTAGACTCACTTTGCCTGTAGGAGGACCGGATTCAGGCATGTTATCTAGTACCTTGTCTATTCAAGGGAAATAAAAGAAATCATATAGAAGGCAATCGGACTGTAAAGTAATCTCCCTGGTGCACTTTCGACCATTTACACGAGATGCTCTATTTTTAAAGTTTTTACTGTGTGGGATAACATGACCACTTTAATCTCTTATTTGTACAGACATGTGACTTTAGTGGCAGTAAAGGACACAGACCCTTTAGCAAAAGCTACCAGCAATTTCCTACTGGTTTCTATTTTATAAAATATCAGGAGATTATAACTGTTGTTGTGTAACAGCTGCAGGGACAAATACCTATTTCTTAAGTTTCCAGATTTGAATACCAGTCATTCTATATTGGGTGATGATTTTAGAAAAGTCAGAAAACTTAGTGAGGTGATATATGACCATTGCCCAAACATACAATATTTTTTTTTTAACCAGTTCCTTGTGAAGGGAATGAAGAATTTTTCTTTACAGACAAGCTGTGGGTCTGCTGATAAATGAAATTGTTTTTTGAAAGATGAAAGAAACAATGGGGGAAAACCATAAATTCCATAAAAAATTAAAAGGGAGGGTTATACATTAGAGGGGAATCTTAGGTATCAGGCATTCTGGGAAGTCTGTACCTCTCAAGTACCTCAGCCAATGGGGAAAGAGAGAGGGAAATACAGCCAGGAAATTAGGATAAAAAGGAGGCTGGGTCCTCCAAAAATTTGAGAGACACCAGGGGAATGCCCCATGGCCTCTCTCTTTATCTGAATAAAGTAAAAGGACTCCTCTGTCTCCTTCTTGGACATAAACCTCTGATGTTTGTGGGTTAATTTTCCTGACACTTGATGTAATTACTTTAATTTAAAAATTAAATTAACTTTAATTTAAAGGTTAATTTAAAAATTAATTCAAATGGTTGATTTTAACTTGGTCTTGTTTGTTTCCTTTTTATGTTTTCCTGGTCATTTTACCATGACATAATTAGTAGATTTTGATAGTCACAAACCATGTGACCACTTTTCATTATATAGCAGTCAGTAATTTTCCATTGAAATTGGAGATAATACAGCCAGACTCTTATCACAGTGTCAGAGACTGAAATATTATAGTTTATGACTTAAACATTTTCATGAAAGACTTTTGCCTACTGTAGCAGAACTGTATTACAAAAGCTGTAGAGAAGACCACCACACCATGAATGGGATCCTGTGCTAAATGCTAAAAATGCACATGCCTACAAAAGCTTTATAAGTTTTGATCTGTTTGTTGAGACAACGCTCAGTAAATATGATTGTTGTACTGTTTTCAAATGCTGATAATGGCATCTTTGCTCTTATAGAGATGCAGATACTCCAGTTTTTACAGTGATGCAGGAAGGAGAATTCAGCTTTTTTTTTTACATACTGACTGAGGCTTTAGACTGCTTGCTGATGAAGATAAGACAAAGCAACAACTCAGGGCTTGGGACATTCACAAAGCACGAGCCTAACACCTTCATGGTGGTGACAGCCCCAGGGCTATCAGCTGCCAGGCTTGGCACAGACCCTGGCACCAAAGGGTGAGAGGAAAAAGACTTTGTGTGTATGTTGGAAAATCCGCTGGTCAGAGGCGCAGCGGCCGCCCATCCTCCACCATGCAGAGGAGCCCAGCTGAGGGGCCCCTTCACCCGGGGAAAAAGCTGCATCCATGTGAAGGACAGCAGAAGGGGTGTCATCAAAGGCCCCCCCAAAAGAGCCTGCACGAGAGCACTGCACCACGATGCAATAAATCCAGAGTCTTGTGAGGGACAGTGTCAAACTAGCCCCCTGCACGGGAGGCACGTGGACCTTCCCACCTGGCCCAAAGTGGATATTAATCCATGGGATTCTATACTCTTCAGCGTGGCAGTGACAGGGCACCCTCACCACCAAGAAGGCCAGATGGAAGGGAGCAACAAGAAGTTGCTGGGACCCTCAGATGGGTGATATGTTTCCACCTAACCCCTGTCAGTCTCCCCGGTCCCCCAACCCCCATGCACACTTCTTTTTCTATTTCTTACTTTATTTTCTCTTTCTTTCCCTTTGCTTCTTTTACTATTAAATAAAAGATATCAATTTTTGGCAACAACATTTGACCTAGTTTAGTTTTAGTCACGTTTTTTAGTATGTTTTGAACCTTCAAAGTTCTTTCTGTTTCTATTCTGTTTTATTTCTGTTCATCAATATTCATAAAAGCAAGACAGTTACTTGATTTAAATGGATACTGTGGCCAGGGAGGGGTTATGTAGTACAGGTAGAGATTGAGTCTACCCCTGAATTCTTTACAGATCCTTGTACTAGAACAGCCTACTGGTAGAGAGTTGCAATCTAGTTCGAGGTGCAATGGGTTTAGGTTTAAAATTGAATTTATGTATGTAAGCCTTTAAATTGTCTTCATGACCCCAATGATTTCCCTCACAATCTGGTATGACTCAGTAGATGAGGGGCAGTGGCGAAGCTCTAAACACTTCATTTGGTATGTGTTGACGTCAGTGGAGTCAGGCNGTTACCCTCACCTATGACTTCTTCCTGGCAGATATGATCCCAGTGTTCTTGGGCATTTTTGTTCTGCTTTAGTCCAAAGGTTCAGCCACTGGCGGTGTATGCTTTATTTCAAAAGGTTTCACGTTAGAAGCTTTCAACACGGGGACAAAAATTACTGGTGACAGCATTTCTTGGCACTACTTTCATCTGCAGGAAGTCATATGCATCAGTCGCTGCCAGTGCTCTCGAGCCCGTGCCCGCTCCAGCGCCGCCCGCTGCCCCGGCGGTTTCCTAACGGCTCCCCCTCCCGTCACCGCAGCCGGGGCCGCAGGGGCGGCTCCCGCCCGGCCCGCCCGGCCCTCGAGCGAGGCCTAGGAGCGAGAGGGGAGGGACGGGAGAGAGAGGGCAGGTCCGCGTGTGTTGTGGGAAGGCTGCCGGGATACGCGCCTGTGTCGTGGGAACGCCGAGCGGCTGAGGGGCAGCCTGCGGATGTCTAGCGGGCCCCTCCGGCAGCCGCGTCCCTTGGCTGCCCGGGCAAGCGTTCGGGACCCGCGGAAAGGTGTCGCGCTCGCGGCTCGGAGCTGCCCCAGGCCAGGCGCGGCGGAGCCTCGTCCCGCCGCGGCATGGAGCCGGCCGTGAGGGAGCGGCTGCTCGCCGCCCAGCGCGCAGCAGGTGAGCGGGCCGCGGCCACCTCGTCAGCGTCTTGAAAAAGAAGTGAAATTAAAATCCGACTTCAAACAGGAAAATAGCTTGATCCTAATCTGTTTTCCAGATTCTCTTCCTTGTGTGCTAACGTTAGTGACTTTAAACAGCAAGAGAGTTGTTAGTGCTTAGTCTTAGAACCATGCCTAACTTCGAACGACGTGTGTGTGTGACATTATTTTCCTTAAACATTCTTAATTTATTTCTGCAGAGGAGAGACTGGATATCTCATAGCTCATTTGAATGCAACCTTGTCAGTACACCTGGAAGCAAAAACCTACTTATATCTTCTTTTATTTCAGATGTTCAGGCTTTGAAGAATGCTTACGAGTTAATCAAATCGGCCAGTGAAGGACAATCTGCACTTGATTCAACAGATAGCATTAGCAGCGATTTATATGTTTTGTGTGCTGAACAAGCGCTTCAGGTTTGTAATTTAGGTCTTTTAGCTATATTAAATAAAAACATGTATATGATGCACTGTATTTACAGCTGTTACAATTACTATTTTAAAAATCTAAATTTTAAAATTTTAAAAATTTGGAGAGCACTTGTTTAAACACGCATTTATGATTAAAACTCTCTGGTTTGTGAAGTTTGTGATTGTACTCAAATTAGAAAGGTATACCATAATATATACAAAAATGTTTGCCATGCCTGTTTTTTCTTGTTATGGAAAATTTAGCATTAAGCAATTTGGTTATGAATGAAGAAAATACGTTCGTGAACATCCATACCAGGCAAAAAAACCCTAATAAAAATAGTAATAAGCTTAGTCCATTCTAATGATGAAAGGCTGTTGTGTCTTGTGAATTGAAATTACTTCTATAAAATGTGGTCGAGATTTTTAATATTAAAGTATTTGTTAATATTCAATTTATGATCATAAGTGATTGGGTTTTAAGCAGAAAAATTTTGTAGTAAAACCTTTTTTTCCCCCCCCCAAGCTGCAATCCAGTCAAAATCTGTGGTCTGAAAATTGAGATATAGCACTGACAAATCCTGCCAGCTTAAAAAAAGCCTCAAAATTCTGTTAAGAATTTTTTCTGTATGTTAACAGATGTGTTTAAAAAGGAAACATCTTTTGGATACTGTAAGCAATTCTATGACAGAATGAGAAGTTTTGTTAAATAAAGCAGCTTTTTTTTTTAACGTACATTTGGAATGACAAAACTATGCCTTTAATAAACTGTAATAGGCTTATATCACAACTGGTATGCATCTCTGTGGAATATTGCTTACATACTTGTATGGAATTGGATGTTACCCTTGATTAGGCATGCATTTTAAAAGCTAACAATTCTTAAGTATTTGTTCCAATTTTTAAAATATTGAAATGCTTTTTTTTGTGTTTTAGCTGGGATATCTGGAAATTAGTAGTGATTGTCTGCAGATGTATTTTAAAGGGAAATTTCCTGTGAACCAGTTTCTTGGCAGAGCATATTTGTGCCAAGGCCAGTTGCATGCTCCACACTCTACAGATAATTTGGTGAGAAATCATGAAGGTTGCTCTATATTAAGCCTGGTTTTACTGGTATTTATTCCTAGGTTTTTATGTGTTGCTTTCAATCATTTAAAATACACAAGAATAATCAGGACTGAGCGAAAAATCCAAGGAAGTATATTGAGTAATTTGTGAGTAAACAAAACTTGTCATCTGAATCAGACTAATATTTCATATATTTCAGGGAAGACAATAAAAAAAGAATACTTGTAAAAATTTTCAGGTGGTTGATTGTTTTAAGTCACCCTCTTAACTTTTTACTGAAATACGATACTTTCAGATCAAATTAGCTGTAACTGTTAAAATAATTACCGATTTTATTTGGGGAGCATTTAATAGGCTTGTGGGAAGTGGAGGACTGAAGAGGCCCTCAGTGAGGTCGTACAGTTAATTTCTGTGGCAGTGTACTTCCAGCACCCATCAGTAACATTTCCATGTAGTACTTGGATGTGGCTTTTTGTAATGAGAGGTGATAGCAACTCAGCAGGATACTTCTGCTTCTGTGTGTTGCTTTGAGGTGTTACAATTCCCTATACATGAAAATGAGTTTTTATCTCCTGCTGATTTTAAAATGGAGTGAGATCTGTTTTCTGTCTTCAGTATTTCACTTGTCCTTGTACTGTGATCAGTCAGCTTTGACCATCTGCTAATGGTATCTAGCCCCCAAAACTAGATTTAACAGATATTTAGAATCATAGAGTATTCTGAGTTAGAGGAGACCCACAAGGATCATCTAAGTCCAACTCCTGGCTCTGCACAGAACTACCCCAAAAATCCTACCCTGTGCCTGGGAGAGTTGTCCAAATGCTCCTTGAGCTCTGTCAGCCTTGGGGCCATGACCACTGCTCTGAGGAGCCTGTTCAGTACCCAGCCACCCTCTGGGAGAAGAACTTTTTCCTGATGTCCAGCCTGAACTTTCCCTGACACAGCTCCAGCAGTTCCCTTGGATCCTGTCCGTGGTCACGGGGAACAGAGGTCAGTGCTGCCCTCCACTGCCTCTGAGGAGCTGCAGAGTGCAATGAGGTCTCCCCTCAGACTCCTCCAGGCTGAGCAAATCAAGGGAGCTCAGCTAGTCCTTATATGGCTTCCCTGCTAGGCCTTCACCATCTTTGTAACTCATAGTTTGTGTTATTGATGTTCACAAATATACCTGAGAAAAGTTTTAGTAGTTTCTTTGAATAATGTGTTTGCATTAACTTTCAAGCTAGAATCTTTTCCCTGTTACATTTTCCGTACTGTCTTTCTTCTATGAACACACGTGCAGAATAACTGGTCAGTGGTCACTTTAAAACTTCATGCATGTTTGAAATGTCCAATGTCCAGTTATGTTTCTAAATTAACAAACTATTCTGTTATGTTTTGTGAATCTCAATCAAAATTTGCTGTTTTCTTCTTGGCACTTGCTAACTTCTTAGAAGTTAAAAATAGTCCCAGATTGTACAGTCCTGGCTTAGTTCCTTGTGTCATGTGTTGTAATGATCTTTTAAGATACACTTCGTATCAGTTGTAAAGTTTTTTCACTGCTGTGTTCCTAGATAATTCATGAAAGTATGAGTGGTGCAACATCTCATGCTGTGTGACTAAGTAATCATCATTCACTTAGAAAAGAAATTTGTCCTTATTTTGGTTTCTATCCTAAGGAATCGTTCTTAATTAAGATGCTTGTGTTCTTAAGGGCAAAGTGCAACTTTTCTACTTTAGTACATATTTCATCTCTGTTTTTCTCTTTACCTAGGCAGTTCCCATTTATTGCTCAGTACCCTTCTTATGCTACCCCAGAGCTCAGTCAGTCCCAAGTCTCTTGGAGTTTTTAGTTTCTCTTTCCTAGCATACTGTAGAGACCCCCGCTAGTGTCATCCCATTCCTGCTCATCCAGCTCCACCTTGGCTTTGCAATTTGTACTGCATCCTTCTCCTACACTTTCAAAAATCCCTTTATAATACTATCTCAACCATCTACTTTACACCCCAACTTCAGGAATTTGTACATACAGATGAGATCTTCCCTGAGCTGCCTTCTTCAGGCTCAACAGCCTCAGCTCTCTGTCTTTCCCCACGGGAGAGATACTTCAGTTCTTTGTTGACCTTTGCAGCCCTGTCTTGGACTCCCCACAGCATCCATGTCTCTTTCGTACTGAGGAGCCCAGAACTGGGGACAGTGCTCCTCGTGTGGCCTCACCAGTGCTGAGTAGAAGGGAAGGATCACATCCCTCAGCCTGCTGGCCACTCCTCCTAAGGCATCCCTGGAACTGTCAGCCACCTTTGCAGCAAGGGAATGCTGCTGGCTGGTGTTCTTTGGCTTGGTGTCCACTGGGACGCCTAGTTCCTCCTCTGAAGAGCTGGTTCCCTGCTCCTTTAATGATAAAAAGGGCATGCCTGTCACAGTTTTCTGTTGACAAATTCCTGTTGAAGCCTTTCTGAAGAAAATAATTCCTCGAGATTCTTAATGGGACGAGCAAATATAACTTTTTTCCCCGCTGGATTTGCTCTTGGATATTTCCAAACTTTCTTTGCTGAAAGCTTAAAAAGTATGCAGCTTTTTAGTTTTGGAAAATTTCAGTCCTGATAATTAATATTTAGCAGTAATGGTCTGAAAATATGGTCTTAAAATTTGAAATCAGAAAAACATATAAATAGGCTATCAACCAGTTTTTAGTTATTCTGTTTCTATAGCAACAACTTATTCTGGCAGTATGTTTTAGTTGAGATTGGTCTGAAAAGAAAATTTATGAAATATGAACATATTGAAAAAGGGAAAAAATCTACTGATTTATAAAAGCCGTATTCAAATTGCACTAGCTTTTCTTTGTTCTATTCTAGGAAGAGTTTGAAAAGTTTGTGCTGTTTTTTATGAAGGCAATAGATTTTGCAACACATGAAAGAAGGTAGGCCCTACTGACAAGTAACTCTAAATCTCAGGAAATGCTACGGATCTGTTTTTTGAATTGTTTGTCTTGATTTTCATTAGGTAGCATGGAGTTGTGTTGTTTAGGCTTTTCCTTTAGATTTTTCCTTCCATTTTGTAAGTTCTGTTGCTGCTGTTTGTGCTGTAACAACATAAGGATACTGCAGTCTTACATTGACAGGTTGAACAATCTTGTTTAAAGCTGTTAGATATCTCAGCGTTTCTTACACTTTTATAGTTATGATCTATAGAATGAGAGCAACATGTTAGCTGATTTTAAAGTGGTTATTTATTGAGTAGAGTATAGTTGCAAGTGTTACCGTATTCTTCCTGTGCTGTACTTCTCTTCTAAGTTCTTAGTCAGGATTGCTTCCAATGAAAAGTAAAAGTTGCACTTTTTAACTTCTTAGAAGTGTCAAGTACTTGCAGTACTCAAGCTGTAATTTTATGTTTATTCAAGTTCATGAAATACTAATTTTTTTAAAATTCTTATTTTTTCAGGTATTTTTTTTTGGTATATAATGCCTCAGTTCTTTATTGGCAACTTGTGAGGCCATTTCTTAAGCCTGGATTCCGCTATTGCCTTATTCCCAGCCTTTTACAGATTGTTACAGCATTAAACCGAATTGAAGAGCAAGACAATGAATGGCGAGCAGAACTCATGATGTAGGTTTAATTGTATTTTTTTATATGGGCATTCTGTAGTCCTTTTGGGACTGCTCCCTGAGGTAGTTTTTAATAAGATGTATTTCACTGGTAATGTTGTAGATGTATTTATTGTGAAAAGCTTAATTAATAACTTTTTAAAGAGACATATAAATCTACTGAACATAAAAAAGTGCTTCATTTTGATATTTACTTTAAGCTTGAAGTTTTAGTGACAGAGACAGCAGTGCCCTAGATCGGATCTGAAGTTTCACAGTCATTTTGGATGTAGTGTTTGAGTCATTGATAGTAATTGGAAATAAATGGTGCATAAATATCAATGTATTACCATTCTCACATTTCCTGAGCAAAGCTGGAGCATAAACCTTGAGATAACCTTACTGAGAAAAATAGTTTTATGTGCAAAAGGAGGAGTGTCTGTGTAATTTTTCAAGGTCCCACAACCTTCTCGCGGAGATGTTTTTGATCCCCTATTCAACAGACTGATTCTAGTTCCTCTTGCTGTCCTACCATAGTGTTCTTCCTTTCTCTTTGTGAACTTTTCTGTTTCTTTGGTCTGTGACTGTGGTTTATTGCTATGTAGCGTTTTCTTTATAAACTGAAACTGGAGGGAAGTAACAAAACATTCCAAGGGGTGTGCTAAGGACTATCTGGAATACCATGCATGCAGTTTCCTGGTACCAAACTCTTGCTGGGGTATTGATGAAAACAAATGCACACAGTGTGTTTGTGTTATAAAACTAATGGTTGCATTTATTCTTTTTAAAGTTGTATTTATTTCTAAAAATTTTTTATTATGATTATTGGTGTTAATTTATGTCATGGAGTCACAGGTTCTTTTTCAGTCAAATCAGATAAAGTATAGAAAAATCAGTAGATATATTGGTGTTTTCAAAATGAATAGTTTTCTTTTGCTAAATGGCTTTGAAATACTAGCCTTTCCAGTAGTTAAGGGAGAATCCTAGAACACATCTCACAGAAATGTTTTTCTCATACACTTTTAAATAATTAATCTTTTTAATTCCAGGTATCTTGTCGAGAAAAGTTTTAACGAAAAACCTCAAAATTTTCCAAGATTCTTATTGTTATCTGCACTTATCATGTGTTAACAGCTGTATATATCTGGAAGACGCAAAAATGTAGAAATTAGAGGATCTCTTCTGTTTTGAGTCAATGCTTTATAGCACTAATCACTTGTACTGCATTTAGAAGTGGGACCTTGAATACAAAGAGTGTTAAAAAGCAATAAGAATGATTTTGGAAATAATTAATTAATTATTTAATGAATATTTAATGCAAACATTTATTTGATCTACAGAAATTTACTTGAGTGCTTCCTTGATGCTTCAAAACTGGAAGAAGCAAAGGCGTTTTCATCTACTGCAGCAGTCTTTATTAAGGAAAATGCTCCAGATAAATACTCTCAAATATTTTCTTTAATGGTAATGATGAAAAATATTTTAAATTCCCATTAAGACAGGAGCTCTGTCTACATTTCATAAGGTCATAGTTATGATTGTCATATGAGGCGTTTTCTTAATTTAAATGTTGTGATCTACTAAACAACTCAGTAGGTATGCAGAGATTTTCACTAATTGTATATTTTTGATACTATAAGCTAAAGAGCTCCCTATTGCTCCTTGTTCTTTTAACACATCATAATATAATGGGGATAACTGTGGCTAACCCTAAAAATTCTGCTTGAGATTAATTCTATTGAAAGAGAAGGTGTAGTGAGAGAGTAGTGACTTACGCCACTGAGGGCATATTTAGTATCTGTTGACTTTTCTCATGCTGATAAACACTTAAGTGATTCAGCTTGAACCCAATAAATAATTCTGGAAATTGGAAGATATGACAATAGTTCACATTTCTTGCATGCCCTTAATTTAGGAAATAAGAGAGTGAAGACAAATGTGGCAAAAGCAGAAGGAGGCAAATAAAACTCCGAAGTTGTGTGCAGGCATATTTTCTTTAATTCTACTACACTGTTGTCTTCTTTCTGTCTACCCCCCAGTCACTGCATTCCAAAAGTGTATGTTTATGTTACAAATTTCTCTAACATTTGAATTAAGAGAACCAATATACAGCATTCCAGAGGTGTGATAATAATGAAGTAATCACCCTGGGGCAAGCTTGAAATTGCTTTTGTATTTTTCATAAGAACTACTGAGCAAAGCTATTTGACAATTTCCTTAAAGAGAAGAATAAGTAGCTCTAAAACTGTGCTTGGGCTACAGAAGTTATGATCCAAACTACTGAGTGCTTTAGTAGCAGCGTATTGGGGTCCTGCAAAACTTAGTGTTCAGTACAGCTTAAGTAATCAGTATTGGTAATTGTGGCCAGTCAGCTTGAGAGTCAAAAGAAATTATCTGCACAGTATTAATGTGTAACTCTACAGTTAAATTGAAGTAACTGCACTTTATTGTAATGTCTTAATAACATTTTTTTCCTTGCCTATAATATATAGGTACAGATAAAATTTAATTGGGCTTGTTTGTCTCAGCTGGATGAGATGATTTCAGAATGAGTTCTGTCACAAGGTGTTGAAAAGTGCATTAATTAGGATTCTAACTCAGAAGGTAGTTCCACATTTATATTTCTACTAATAGTTCTGATTCTCACTCTTGGAAGCTCAGTATAGCTTTACTGGGTGATCTTTGTATTATCTATGCAGAGCAACATAGATTATCATAGTAGCCACATGGCCCTTAAAGTCCATGAAAACAGTCAACATACCTGCTTTATTTTAGCCCTGTTGTGTTGGCCCTTTGCTTATTTAATCAAATAATAATTAAATTGTTATTTTATAGGTGTATCACAAACTAATGGATACTTCCCAGGGAGAGAAGGAAATACAAGATTCCATCCATCTTTCAGTTATTTATAAAATGCAGATGTTAAAGTTGTAAGTATGAAAATGTATCCTTCCACTTGTACTTTGATGCTGCATATTACAGAGGATCAGGTTGAAGGATCCTATATGCTTGTAGAAAAATCAACTGCAGAGTTTAATTCCTCAAAAGGAAAATTATAATGACAGCGTGAGTAGTAACAGTCAAGTCTGTCTAAACAGCCTCATCTAAAAAGTGAGCTAGATCTTTGGGAATGTAGAGATTAGTGTGTTGTACAGATATTGCCAGGAGAAAGAATTTAAGAGGCTGAGAGACATTTTAATATCAAATGGACTCCAGTTCCATCCCCCAGCTGTGTACAAGTAAGTAAAGATAAAGTGAGGAGATCACCTAAAATACAATGTACAAATCATGGAGCATAATGCTTTTTAAACTCCTTAAATTTTAAAGGTATAAGAAACATTTGAAAATTAGACCTCATGGCAAAATCTTATGTAATTTTTATTCAGTGTCTCAAGATTTCTCCATTTTAAAAATATTGATTCTTTTCTTACTAGCAGTGGATTAATTTACACTGACATTATGGGAAAGGAGTCTTACACACTTCTTTCTTTTTTTTTTTTTTTTTCTTTTTTTTGTTCTGGAATAAAATTTACTGTCTGAAATATTAATTCACATACTGAAGTTAGGTTTCATTGATTTTTTTTTTCTTGATATTTCAATATCCAGGTAGCCCACTGATAACTTGGAATAAGAGCCATCTATTCTGAAGTTAGGAGAGTTATTTCAAATTTTTAATGCAATAACATTTCTCATGAAAAATTATGACCCAATTCCTTATATGTTGCAGGCAGTGGGACACAAATGTATTTCCAAGTGATGCCACCGCAAATCTGAATGCTTTATATGTGCTTTTGAAACAATATGATGTACCTCCAGAATCAGTTCTCCATGTAAAGTGAGTTTTATTTGTCATCGCCACCTGCAAATTGTTGATGAAGCTGATCCTGCTTCCATTGAAGTCTGACAAAGTTCCTGCTGACCTTTCAGAGATTGAACTCTTACTTAGTTGTTTGTATTGTGTTAGCACATAGGTCATCTTAAAAAAGGAAAAAATCCTTTAGGCTTTATGACAGAACCCAAGATTAAACATCTTTTCCATACAGCTGTTTGTATAACATGATTAAATCTTTCCATAATAATTTCTTATTGATAAAACGAGCTATTTAAAAGGTCTTAAAATTGACATGTACTTTTAAGACTGTAGTTAATTTTTAACGTTTCCTGGGGCCCTTCCCAGCATAAGTTGAAAAGCATTTCAAACTTCCTTCAGCATAAGTTTAAAGACTAAACTGACCACTGTTCCAGTAGTTACATCACAGCTATTGCATATGGAAGTAATAATACATTTTTACTTGTTAAGGTAAACACTTTTTGACAATATTCAGGTGTCTCATCACTTTTCCTGTTCCAGACAGTACACTATGCTGGTTTAGGTATTTACTGACATCCAAACAGTTAGAACATAGTCTCCATCTCTGCGTCTGTGTTCTTAGTTCCTAGGTAGCAGACTGATGGATTTAACTGCTTTGTATGCCAGTTCACTGAATTGTATTTCCAAAATTTTCTGCAATCTTTCTGGAGTCTGAAGATGCTTACTTCACCCTGTCTGTACTTCTTGTATTTCATTCTGGTTTTTTTGTCTTCCTCAGGGGCTGTTTGTGCAGACTGAAAAGGAGTATGCTAATTATCTTCCGTAAACAGATTAACTTTTGTATTTTTCTTTTGTATTTTTCATGTAGCCAACTTTGAACTCTTTCTTTTTTCCTTGCTAACTGTGAGCATTACTAGTACAATTATAATAATAATTCCTCTAATATTCATATGACTTTAAGATTTTCAGATACATTGCACAGTTACTTTCAAAGAGTGGTTTTTTAATTCCATAGAAGAGCAATATCAAATTATATGAATATATTATGTTTTTGTATTTTTGAAGGATTCCTTTGATTCTGGAATTAGCTCATTTTTCTCTGAAAGTAAACTGCACTGAGCTTGCAGCTCATTGTATACTTGATTTGAAGAGCACTCCAATTATTGTAAGTTTTAATTATGTGGGTTTGGATTTTTTTACACACACCCCCAGACTCCCACACCCCTTTTGTGTTTGCATTTAAGAAATAGTACTAATGGTTATACAGTATTCTGTCCATCTGTGTATTGTTTATATATTCATTGATATAAATAATTATTGTAATACTTGATCTATTCCTAAACTAGAGAAGTAGATTTCAGAAAGGTCAGGAAGTAGGGTGTGGGTAGACTAGGGTGATAAGCAGTGCAGTTTATTTTGGCAAATAAATATTAACTGTGAATTTTTGCTCTTGTTTTTAAAATGTTACCTGTGCAAGAGTTTGATTAGAAGTTAAATTCCAATTTCTATTATAATGATCCCACTTAGTGTTACTCATGAAATCTAACATCCTCACAGAATTTTTTTTTATTGTGTGTGTCTGATTCAGGCCCATTATTCTGAACGTTTCCTGAAAGTCTAAAATCATAAACAAATCCTCAGCATTCCACTGGAAGATGCGTTCAAATCCCCTAGATCAAAGATTCACAAGGATTTAGTCTAAGTGTTTGTGTAGACAGTAGTGGGAAATATCTGTTGTGTTGCAGCGATAGAGAAATTTGGCTTCTATTTCAACATTCTCCGTTGGTGTTAATGTGTTTTTAAGTGACCATCTTCTGATTGCCCAGCATCACTTGACAGTGATTTCTTGTTATAGTAGAGTAAGAGAAATCTGTGTCAAAATTTCATTTCCTTGGCTTTTGCCAAGTACTGGCAAATTTCTCAACCATAACATAAATTCCATCTTGGTGTGTATTTGTCATTAAGTTTTTCATGATCTCTTCTCTTTTGCAGTCATGGGGATGTTAAATTACCAAAGGTCATGCTGAGTGATTTGATAGTAGCTCATAATGAGTTAGGAATGGAGAGGCTGCCTGAATTTCCTTGCTGCACCAATTTAACCGAAATACAGCGTAACTTAGGTGTTTCTATGATACATACATATAATTCGTATGATTTAATAGTCAGCTCTTTCCTAAGCTGTTAAAAGTCTAACCTCATTTTTCACTTAAAAGTTTCACTGCCCATCAAGCTGACTCATTTCTGTCTTGACTAGTGCCTGTTTCCAAGCATGTACCTTTTTATTAAGGTTAATGAGTAAATGGAAGAGGGCAGATTTAAATCAGATATTGTGAAAATATTCTTCCCTGTGAGAGTGGTGAGGCCCTGGCACAGGTTGCCTGGAAATGCTGTGGCTGCTCAATCCCTGGAAGTGTTCAAGGTCAGGTTGGACAGGATTTGGGTTATATTGGGATAGTGGAAGGTGTCCCTGCCCATGGGACAGGGCAGGGTGTTGGAACTGGATGGGGTTTAAGGCCCCTTCCAACCCAAACCATTCTGTGATTCTGTGATTCTATTGGAACTGAAATCAAGTTACAGTATAGAAGGAATCAGGTGTACACTGGTTTTCTTACTGCAAATTCTGGCAATGAACAGCTTAAGAGTTACTTTGCAGTATCCAGTGAGTAAAAAGTGACTGCAGTTCAAACAACAAATTCTATTCCATTTCTATCGTTGCAGTTAACTGGCTGATATAGTGGGACTTTCAGTAGAAAAGTACAGTGCTGGGTTACTGGAATTGCATGGGTTTAACCTTTGTGGTACTTCTTTTTAATTATTGAAATTAGCATTTTGTGTATTAATGCTTCATAGGAGCAAGGGAAACTTATTGAGATAGAATGTCTGGAATGTGAATATGAAATGAAGAAAAATGGCACTGAAATCGTGACTTACACCAAAGGAGTTGTTGAGGTATGTTCTTTAACTTTGAGAGAAAAGTAAAAGTTTTAATTTGTTGGATGTGGAATATTGCATTTGACTGTGTGATTTAATTGCATTATAGCGATCAGGAATTCTTTCAACCTTCATATTCTTTTAAATTGGACTTCCAAGAAGGAAATGGAGAAAAATAAACCACAGTTGTGAGTTGCTCCCTTAAGTCTTCAGTCTGACCATAAAGGATCATAATACAATGCTTTCCAAGAGCAAAGATGGTAGCGTTGAGGCATGTTTTTGTATACTGCCTTTATGGGACCTCTTTTCATGGAATATCTTGGTTTGGAAAGGAGCTCTAGGGATCATTGAGTCCATCTCAACTGTGATTCCATGTTATGGTCAATCTCATACAAATTCTTATGTCAGGGAAATGCAGATTGTTACTGATCAATAGTCACACTAGGGAGGATTTTCTTGAATTTCTGTGGTTGGTTGGCTTAGTTGTAATTCAGACCATCAAAGTTAGAAGCCTAAATATCAGTGTTATCAATGCAATTAGAAGTGCCTACAAGGGGCAGTTTAGACCAGTTGTTAGAGTCACCTAAAATTCCTACAGTGGGAAGTAGGAATATGTTTAATGGAAATTGGTAGTGCAAAGACTTACTCCTGTTTACAGCTGTTACCATTTTGGAGTTCAGAAATTCCACTCACCTTTTGAAGAAAAAACCCTCTTGTTAATGAATTCTTCATAATATGAAACACTACTAATACTAAAATGTAAAACAGGATATTTAGATATTTCCAAACTTTTAAGTCTACAGTGTATGCAGCTGGAGAGGGATTTTTTTATTTTTTTCTGGGTGGGTTTTTTTGGTTTTTGTTTATTTTTTTTGCTTGCATAAGGTCTAAAAGTAACATAAAAAATGACATGTCTGTTACTGTAGGTAACATGGTAACATTGGCTTTTAGATTTAATAAGAACCAAGTTTAATTGACAGTTTGGCAAATTCCATTAATATTATTTCTTTCTTTCCTCTTCTGTACTGCATTGCATCTGTAGCTGAATGTGAAGAAAAACCCCAAAATGGCTAAACCTTCTGAATTCACAAGTATTCACAATTACCAATTTTTGTTTATCATAAGAATGAGGAGTAGCTGACAGACTTCTGCCAGAAATACGTGATAGCAGCCTGGAGCACCTAAAAGAAATACTCCTTAGCTACCGATGCCTATTTACAAAAAAAAAAATAAAAAGAAAAAAAAAAAAGGAATTATTAAGAAAAAAAGCTTCCAGAGTCTGCTGGCTGAGGGACTGCATTCTACTGAAAACAGTCCTAAGATTAAAATTTGGAGGAACATGTAAGAAATTCCATGTATTAAACGCAGTAGTGCTAATTAATTCTTCATGTTTGTAGGCTCAGCTGAAATTGATAAAAAATCTTGAACTAACGTTAAAACGTGCAGTTCAGTTGGGAGATCCTGGTGTGATTCAGGTTGTTTGTGCAACCCAGTGGAATCTATGCTTACCACTACTGCAACACAATTTGCATCAACATGTGCGAAAGCCATTGATCTCAGTTGCTGATGTCCTTGAAGAGATTGACAGGTAATTTTCAATGCTGTGTAGTTTTTTGGAAGGTCTCAAAGCATCAAACTCATTTAAAAGGTCAAGTTCTGTGATATTAAGCATCTTTGAGAATTTTCCACGAGCTTGTAATCAATGCATGTCTTCATGTTGCATACATTTCCCTGTTAACCATTTAAATATAGGTTCCTTTCAGGCACAATCTTAACACTGTTTAATGACCTGTAACAAATACTGAAATATTTTAGGAATTTAAAAATACTCCAGTTAATCAAAATTATGTGAGAAAATTCCAAAGCTGCAGTAAATGTGTTGGGCTGTGGTCTAGATTCTTCTGTTAACATTGCTTTTGCTGGTTACAAAAATAAAATTCAAAAAATTACTTTTGAAAAAACATCATGGCTTCTATATTATATGTTAAATAAGACAGTTCTTGCAAGATACTATTTTTGTATCTTTGATGATAATTCTTTTTAATTAAAAACCTACGGTATTAAGAAGATTTATTATTTTTTGAGGTATACTCTTCTATTTGCTATTATGCTGTACTTAACCTTAAGCATCTAAATATTTTCACCTTTTTGTTAATTTGAGTTGACAAGTAAACATTTCTACTTGATATTTAGTTGACTTTGGCCCTCTGATTGTTAGGAACAGAGATCAGAACCTTTGCAGTAGAGTGAGCTGCAATTTACACAGTCTGCCATTTGAGCAGGACAGTAGTTGGTTTCTGCTGCATGTATTGCAGAGGAAGGTGAGGAATCCAGTTTCAGTGTTTTTAAATTTTTTTTTCAGTTGCATAAAGAGTGGATATACGCATGCATGAAAGTACTATATTGTATTACTGTACTGTTATTCTATTTCCATATAGAGAATGCAAGGTCAGCATAGGCAACTTTGAAATTGGTACTAAATGTTAGTAATGACAATTTTTCTCTAAAAGCCTGCAGGGAGATTTTGGAGAGATTAGGGTTTGAGGGTTTGTCACACGTATATTCTTATCAATGCAGTAGACTCAGCCTCAACTCTGGTGTGGTACTGTCTCTAGAGAATGAATGAAGTAATTTGTCTCTATTAATTTGCCCATCTTAATTTTTGTTTTGATGCAGCATTAATTGTGGCTACTTTGGTCCACAGGAAAAGGGTGGTACTTGCTCAGTCAGGCTGGCTCTTATGTGGACATACATTAGTTCTATGGCATGATATTTGATAGGCTTGAAAACCTTTCTTCTCTCTCTTTTTCATAACATTGCTTTAATTTATCTGAGTTTTTGTTTTTCTTCCTGAAAATAATCAGTAGTAGTATGTAGAGCTCTGAGCTGTCATGAGTAGCTTCCTGGGGCAGGTGATGGACAGGGAGCTGAGCATGCCTGAGACTGGAGAACATGCAGGTTTTGGTGAAGACACGCAGGCTTCGTAGAGTGAAGTCAACACCACCTGGGTACAGACAATACTTAGAGTGAATGTGTATGCCTGAGGTGAGCCACATCTTTAAAAGAGCTGAGCAAATATGACCAGGGCTAGAGTTTCAGGAGTATTAGCATCTATTTAAATGCTAGGAACAGAGAGTGAACTTTTGCCAAAAGTCCTTATCCAGCACGCTGTAGTTTCTCTGGCAGCTAACTACTTTTGAAAACCTTGTCACTTGATTAGCACAGCGAGGAGCACTGAAAAAGAGTTCTACAGATACGTAAAGATCAGTTAGTCCACAAGATGTATTGCTTTCTCCTGCAGGGTCAAGGAAAGTAATTTGCAGTTAAATTTTCTTCTTAATTTCAATTTAAAAGGCATGATAGTGAAAATTAAAGCAACAAGTCCGTTAAAAAGGAAATATCAATTTTAATACTAGATTAGAGTCACTTTAATGATTCAGTTTCACCTTTGGGTGAGTTTAGGTCTAAGAATTTTAGTGTGCCTTATTTTAACAGTTTGCACTTAAACTTGTAATCCTTAGCATGCTGATTCTGTTGCGTTGCCAAGTTCATATGGAAATAGCTCGTATTGAAGAAGATGGGGATAGACTTGAGGCTGCTCTGGAACATTTGCAAAAAGCTATGCAGCTGAACAACAATGGGCAGTATCAAGAACATCTAAGACTGAGTTTTAACCGCCTTCGTTTGGGTGCTATGCTATACGAGTCACCTGCGCATCTAGAGGAGCAGGCGGTAATGTTGATTGAACAGGTAGGCATGAACAATAAGGTCTGTAGCTGGAATAGGCTTGCTTATTAAACTCCAGCAGAGGAGAGACAGCTGTTTAGTAGAACTGCATATTAGTAGAGCCAGCATCAGTTTGTTTTCAGCAAACTGTCTTTCCTTTGTTGCCTTGAAGTGGTTGTGCTGCTTCACAGTCTGAAGATCGAAATAGAGGAATTTTTTCCCAATTCTTTCAAAGCTTATTTCTTGGGGGAAGGCAGAGAGTTGTTGATTAGCAGAAATATCAGCAAAAAAAGAATAGCAGTTATCAATAATTAGGATTTCATTGCATGAAACAGCATTTTATTTAAGGAGAAGCACAATGTCCAAATTGCTAAATGTCCTAGCTGGCTATGAGATAAAGCAATATTATGTGACACTTACAAAGGCCACTAAATAATATACTCTACAGTCACAATATAGGCACTGTCAAGAGTTACTACATCTAATTCTGTTGTGCTGCCTTAGCACCTGAACAAAAATCATACTGACAACTGATTGTTTTCCTGGTTTAAATGCTTTTCCATGCAGGCTTACTCAGTTTAAATATCGCTTTAAAAAACCCCACACCTCCTCTGGCTTTGATTAATTCTTAGCAGACCAGGATTTTTTAATATTTTATATCAATTCATAGTTACTGCACACTGGATACATTACTGTCGGTTGTAAATAAATTCTGTGCTTTGTTTGAGAAGATATGATGTCAGGTTATATACTGAGGAATATACTGTAAAGATTCATGAGAAGCAGATACAGCACTTCATATTAAATTATCCCTGGTGTAATCATGTGAACATCAATAGAAGTTCCACAATCACTTTCAGTGACAATAATACTGTAGAATGATGTGTAAGATACCTAAAGATACACAATTCCTGTGGGTATTTTTTTGGTAGTGGTAAGTTATATAATGTGTATTCTGCTATGTTTAGTAAAGAAGATCTAGTTGGAATATAAAATTAACCTTATAACATTGAGTTCTTTTTTTTTTATATAGGCTAAAAGGGGAAAACAAAAGGATAACGTGAGGAAAAAGAGATCCCTTCTTGTAAAGGCAGGTCTTGCATTAGCTCCTGACACATTCCAAATAGTCCTTGACAGTGAAAATGAAGCTAAAGGTAAAGTATGTGCTTGTGACTAAAAATTACTAACTTTGCTTTGTACACTCTAAAGGCTGGACATAGCATCTAATGGCAACATATAGGGAATATTGAAATATATAGTTCTCATGAATACTGTGGCAGACTTCCTATAATTTTCATTAGGGATCTAAAAGTTGTATGGTGATACTGGAAAAGGTGTTTATTTCCCCTCCAAATTCCTCTGAATCTTACAGTTGTGCTGCAGTGTGCTGTAAGTAGTTCTATTTTCACTACGTACAGCTCCTGAATGTTTTTAATCAAGGTCATTTTTAAGTGGTGTTTTCAGAAATTTCATCCAGTAATACCCTGTGTTAATTACACTGGGTATTCTTTCTATATTGTGATTGTCTTTCTCTTCTAAGATCTTGCCTTTGAGAGCCCTAGTTTTGCACAAAGATTTAGGTGTGAATTCATTATTTGCTTTCTATAACATGGAACATAAATGGACACATTCCTTATGCCCCAAACAGCTTCACTTTGTCATTGTACAGCCTCTGATTGAGGAAGAGTGGACAGGGAACAGACTTTCCAGGTTGCTTAAACTGTTTTATACTATCTTTGCAATAAAGCAAGTGTGTGTATGTGTGTGACTAAT
The DNA here is from genome assembly GCA_013396995.1 of Dicaeum eximium. NCBI lineage: Eukaryota > Metazoa > Chordata > Aves > Passeriformes > Dicaeidae > Dicaeum > Dicaeum eximium. The sequence continues at coordinate 373,650 of VWZP01004510.1, read as the reverse complement.
TTTACTAACTTTGAGTAGAGCCAGTGTACTCCTGCAGTAGAGATTATGCTGGAGGAAGGGAATGCTGCAGAAAGAGTCCCATGCTTCCAGAGCAGCCTGTGTGTGCTGTGGAGCACTGTGCAGCTCTCTTATGCCGTCTGTCCAGCCAGGCCATAAAGTTCACCTTGTGTATCCCCATTTCAGACTTGATCAACTAATCACATACAAGCCAGAGTCTTACTTACAGATAAACTGTTCCACTCTGTGCAGTCCTTTTAAGAATGTGAAAACTGTGTTGCTGGAAAACGTCTTCGTACATTATTTAAAGAGATAAAATTTATTTTTTCCTCAAGGAGCCAGCTTCTTTCTCCCTTGCATCATTTCTGTGCAGGTTATTTCTTTATTAATATTTCTGCCTAATACCTTGTTGACTAAGTAAAATGATAGTCAGTATTCTCAAAACAAAACAAGTTGATTGAAAATGTGTTTGATTAGATAAACATTCTTAAAATTCAGCATGAATATGTACTTTACATATTACATGGTTCACTTACTCTTGAAGGAACCTAACTAGAGCACTACATGTCCTGTCAGAAAAGAGGTGTATTTGTGATACTTGGATACTAAACAAGCATAGGACAGTTTTGGATGGGACAGCTGTATCTCAAGATACAGGAAAAAAACAAAATAGTTGCTGGTGGAGTACATGTTTTTTTATGTTGGTTGATTGGTTTGGGGAAAGCTTGAAGAAATTAGTAAAGGGTTGGATTTTGAGTGTTTCAGCAAGGAATTTTGAACTAATTCCTTGCTGTTCATGTGGATCTTTGAATTTCTAATATATAAAAACTACCTTTAATTTTATTTCTTTACCAAGTTTTCTCAGGTAAAAGTAATAGTCAACTAAGCTACCTCTGTGCAAAAGCCCAACATCATACTAAAAGTGTGGAGAAAGTTGATGAACATTTGAAAGGCTTAAGAAATGGAAATGGCAGAGAAAGGTAATTGCTACAGACCAGAAGTCTCCATTTCATCTTTTGTAGAAGTCTTTAAGAGGAAAGGTTCTGTCTCAGAGGATTTTAGTGGATGGTACCTAGTAGGAGGCTGAATGTTTCAGCCTCTGGCAGTGTATTGAAGCATGTGTATAATTTCTTGTCTGGAAAACTCTGTTACATTTCCATGCTTTGCAGAATTTTATTCTTTTCCTGTTTCTAATCTGCTCTCTCACATGCACACTTAAACTCACCCGTTCTATTGATATGAGCCCAACATACAGAGGGATATGTGGATTTAGGCTTGTACTTGATGTAGAATTGATACTTGCAAGTGTCTTTGTATGTCTGTGTACCACATCAGATGGAACAACTTTTTTTAGTAAAAAATCTAAGTAGTTCATTCTGAGAGTCAGAAAGATTAATCTGTAGAAAAATGACAGGTTTCATTTTGACTATTTATGTATCATTTTGTCATTCTTTATTTAAAAGGATGTGTCTACCTTTTTGTTGCACTTAAAATTCCTGTGCTGAAATTTATAGACAGTTGTTTTCTAAAAGATTCTAAATCTAAACTTGTTTTCAAGGCTTATTTTAAAATTCTGAACATTAGTTTTGAAATATTTAGTTTACTTTATGAGATAGAAAATGAGGGTTGTCACACACATTTTGAAACTTCAGTATAATTACCATTCAAGAGAAGAATTTTGTCTCTTGATATGCTGAGGAGATTATTTTTAATTGATAAAGTAGTAGTATTACCTTTGCTACTGACAATAAGTCTTCCATTTATTAATTTTGATTAGATGTAATTTTTTTTCCTGATGGCCATCATTATTGACATGATTATTTTTGTCGATCCTGAGCTGTGGAACCTAATCCTGCTTATTAACTGATTTTATTTATGCTTTTTCTTTGGTAGAATTATACTTTGGGCAGATTTGGCAAAAGTTGCATGTAAACAGGAAGTGTGGGATGTCTGTCGTGCAGCATGTAGATTTTGCCTCTTGTATGACGATACTTTGTTTAGGGAGGCAGCAAAGCATAAAGAAAGTAAGTGACAAATTATTTTCAATGTTGGAAGGAACTTTTTCATCATTTACTAAAGTTACTAAAAGGAGCCAGACAATATGGTTTTCTTTCCTCCCATTCCCAAAGTTCCCCGAGTTTCTTTTCTGGCACTGCATGTTGGCATACATGGAATATTTTTCTGCTGCCAAATTTAGAAATTAGTCATTAAGTTTTTTTGTAGAAGCCATACTCTTCTGGCAGAAGTGTTTCACCAGTGCTGTAGAGAAGCACTTGTAATACATTTACCTGTCTTAAGAACACAGGCAAATTCTCTCATGGTCATCTAGGTCCATATCATTCATGCCTGATGGAGCTGTAGAAAAATGGGTTATTAGTCACTTTGTATGAGGCTCACACGTTAATATTTGTTACCCTTTAATCCCCTATTAGTGAGTGGTTCCTCTGAGGTATCCAACATTGTACCTTGTTCCTTGAGGGTCTCCTGGAAACCTCACACGTTGAGAGTTTTTAACTTGGGGAAAAAGCACTTGCAAATCACTCTCTGCTTGCTGGCTTTTAAAGTTGGTTTTGTCAGGGTGTACTTAAAACTCACATTAAAGAATAGATGAAATGGTTTTTCTTTTCATTAGCCAAAGTTAATTGAATCTATTCCATATTTTTTCCAAGGTCCACTTAAAATAGCACAGCAATTTGCTGGTTTTCTTTCACAAGTTTTGCATCTTCATACTAGCTGTGTTTAATCTTTTGTCTTCTTTCCAAACAAAATAAGGGAAAAATAAGTACACTTAGCAGAAACAGAAGGGAACCGTGCACCAAAAGCATAATGGATAGAAACTGGTGGGTTCTTACAAACTTTGTGTTTATATTAAAATGATCAGTCCTTTCTCTTCATTGTTAAGCCAAAGAAAAAGAATGCTATTTTTTCTCTTTACCGATGTGTGCATTACCAGAAAGTCAACCCATTCCATGATTCAAATGCACAAAGACTTCAGCCTCTGCATAATTCAGTTCTATGCTCCACTTCCATTTATGCAGTAAAATTGAACTAGAAGCCATCGAATATATTCACACTGAAATTTCAGTGTGCATATTATGACCAGAGCAAGTTATTTGCTGTAAATATTGAAGGTTATGCACAAATGCAGCAAAATCACAGGTAACAAATGCCTCAGTACTGCTTGAGAACATGATTTGAGTGCAATAAATGGTACTAATGAAAAAGTCAGTTACTTGAAATAGTTAAAAATCTTTTCCTGCTAACTATTCCTTGTGAGTTTAAGAATATGTAGGGATTTGTAAATTTAAAAATGAAGACGATGATTTTCATGGAAATAATAATGGGTTTATTTATTTTTAGCACAGAAGAACAAAGCTAAGGCAACTATGATGGTTGATGGTCATGGTGACAGCTCATCAGGAGAATCATTGCTGCCTGCTAAATCCTTCTCTTTTGAAGCATATTTACTCAGAATACTAGCAGAAATAAGATTTATTAATGCAGAGGTAAATAAATTACACAACTTTGTCATTCAAATTTGTTTAGTTTTGTTTTACATACAAATCTTGAAGCACTGGAGTTTTGAGTTTAGTTATTTTGTATCTCCCTATGAAGTAAAGGAAGAAGTGGTTTCATGAAGCAATCTTACCAAAACACTGTGTGAAAGTAACTATAGCAATAGTTTTACTGCAGGTGCTGATAACACTTCTTTACAAGAGATTCTGCTGTAAATTTTTGACATCTGACATTACATTTCTGGATACTTGAAGTTCCAGCATGATTGAAAAACTTACATATATAAATTTTTTTTCCTCCATGTAATTATTTAGTAAAATTAGATGCAGACAATTTTAAGCTTATGAAGTACTAAGCATTGTATTTCATGTACTTGTACATGCCTGTACAACATTTGAAAAAGCATTTTGTACTTTTTAGTTTTTGAAGAGGCAGCAGCACTAATATGAAGTCATAGTCTGTTTTTACAAAGATAACCTGGGTAGACAATTTATGTCTCTGTGTCTTTTCAGGCAACTGTTCATTTATTAAGATTGCAGGGAATTGAACTGAATGATCATGCTGTACCTCCAGAAGCTGCATGCCAGTGTCAGCCAGGATGTGTTTCATGTCTTCCTGAAAGTGATCCAGAATGGAAAACATACAGGTGCTTTTTTGTAATATATATTTCGTAATATGTATCAAGACCAAGGAACTCTTAACAGATCATTATTATCAGACACTGATGATAATTGCAAAAACTATTTCTCCTTAGTAAAATTGCCACCAGATTCTTCATTTCTGTGGGTAGTCATGGGAAATGGGAAAAAGATGTAAAAAAAATTTGAAATGTTTTTTCTTAGGTTTCCTTTCATTCTGGAGTATAGATTTATTTTTCATTTAACATTTATTTCTCTGAAACTAGAAGCTAGTGTTCCAAGCTGAAAAATTATTAAATCATTATATATTGACACTTAGGTAATTAAATTCTGTATTTAAAAATATGTTTTCTCAAATCAAAAAGCTCTTTTTGTCTTGCTTTATAGCTCCTGTACATAAAATGATTTTGTAGTACTGAATGCATATGATGAATTATTCCAGTTTGCAAATCTAGTGTGTTCCATCCAATAAACTGAAATTAATTTGGGAGAGTAGAATATAGCAAGTACTGTTTTTTACTAGTCTTACATAATTATCTCTTGCAAAGGAAAAGAAGGGGGAGAGAGATTTCTGAAGATGATGCTTAGACTCTCGGCTGTTCACATTCATAGTAATACCAGCCTTACTGTTACAGTGGTCATGTCCTGAGAGAGCAGGATGGCAGAGTTATGTCCCTAGGTCTGTTCTCTAAGTCTGAAAATTAAGTAAAGTTTCTCACACTGTCAGCTTGTGAATGTTCAGTGGAACGAGAAAAATTATAAACTGATCAGAGCCAAGGGGCAAAGAAGATGAGAATTCTGTTCCAGAATTTGCTACTATCTATTCTTGAGTTTACCTAATTAGATTAAAAACTCATAGGGAAAAAAAGAACTTTTGTCTGGTATTGTGTCCTGTACCATTGTTGACATAGTAATACCCAGTGTCAGTTTGTGCTTTTGACTTTATGACTTTGGCAATTCTGTATGATCATTCAAGACTGTGTTTTTAGTATTGTCTTTTTGAAGTAATAGTACATTTTGATAATTAAGAAAGAAAATAAATTCATTGAAAGAAAGTTGTCACATAGGCTGTGAAAAAAATGTTATTCTATTTAAAACAATTACAGCATTTCAGAGCACCTGCAAATGTCTTTGAGCGCAACAACACATGCAGTTTTGAGTTAAAAAGACACATCCTTAACTCTCAGATGGCATGCCTCACTCTATATTCAAGTAGAGCCTTGACATGGTTATTTAATGATTTTTGGCACTGATGGGTGGATTCACAGATGCATTTAAAAAACCCGAACATGTGGATGAAACATGAACTACAGACATTGTTTTTAAGCTAATAGCATTTGAATGTCAGAGACTACTCATTTTATGTTGATACTACTTCCTTTTCTGAGCCATTTTCTCATTGAAGTAAAATATAAGTTAGTGGATGGGAACTTAATAAATGCAACTGAAAAGTAATTAAATTTTTTGTTCTTGTTGTTGGTAGTACTGTATATTTAACCTTACAGTAGAATTCTTTCTAGCGTTAAAGCTTTCGAATAACGGCTTCTTTATACGGATTTTATAGTTTATGGATAGACAACTTATCTCGGTATGCTATGGAAAACTTCCAACGTGCAGCTGAAATAGGAGAAGAATTGAATGAAGCCTGGATTGTTCACAATGCTGTGGTGTATATCTTAAATTATAACAGACATCTGATTTCTTCAGGAAGACAGAGGGACATTATTGAGTATCTGCAGACTCTTCTTGGAGCCATCAAGACTGTCGGGCATGACGGGTAAATTGAGGTGTTTGGATATGAACACACTCTTTTTTCCTAAAACATAGAAAATACTATTGCAAACATTGAAAGTCACTTTGTATTGTGAAATATTTATTGCTGGCTTTCATTGGTAGTGAAAGAGCCTTGGTATATATAGAGTAGCTCAGGAGGTAACTTGTGAAAATTCAATGTTAATCCTTTTTATTTGTTCTTTGTTACTATACACTGTAAGCCATGCTAACTTTAGACCAATAAATACTACTTTCTCTTCCACACAAAGTGTGGAATAGCAACATGTGCATGCGAAATAGCATTTTGTTAAGTTAGTCAGAAAATTGGGAAAAGTCTCTTAGACTCTGAATTTGCACAACAGCTCAAAGTGCATTTGCTTGCTGTCAGTTCTCTGAACTTGAATTATTTTGTAAATGTAGTTCACTGCAAATATTTCTAACCAGTGTAAGGTGATTACTACTGGTCCTGAAATAAGAGAAAATAGAAAACAAAAGAAATAAAGGGAATGTGCTCATTAGTAGACCATGGAAATGAGAGCATAGATTCCACAGTGGTTTGGAGAAATCCTGTTCTGCAGTAAATGCAAGGGGAGAATGATCGACCACTGTGGAGTAGATACTCTAGTCAAAGTCTGACTATGGGACAAATTCCTAGATATTTTGGAACTTCGTTGAGAGTGACCTCATCACTAGGTGGAATAACGACCAGCAGCAAAGAAGTCTCTTTTAACAGTACTGGGGAATAAAATTTAAATTTCAGGTTGTGCAGATGAAGATTGGTAATACCTGCTTATTAGTTTTGATACTTACATCAGTATGTACTAGCAATAATCTCTTCGATATAATTAGGTTAATGTTTTCTTAAAAAAAAAAAAAAAGAAAAATCTCAGCATGGCAGTGGATTGACATGATAACCATAGAAAATGTGAAGGGCTTGGCTTAGGATAATTTTTTAGAAAATAGTTGCTTTTTTCATATATACCCATCAATAAAAAGTTGTTTTAAATGTTGGTCTGGCATATAATTTTTTTTCTGTGATGAAAGGGAAGCTTCAGTTACAGAAAGAGTGAGAACAATTGATGTTAACTGAAAATTGATTCTGGGTTTTGTAGTTTTAATCATTAAACTGCTTTACCAACAGGCAGGATTTTTTTGGTAATATCCATAATTTTGCTTTTTTAGAAAAAACTAGATTTTCAAGTAATTCTTGAAATCAATAACTTTATTCCTGCCTTTTATTTTGATCTGATGCAGTATGCACTTCTCATTTTTGTTTTCTTCTACAGAAGTACCGAAATTTTACTGATGTTATGTAATGCTTTGGCTCGAGGCCTAATTATTTCTTGGATTCCAAAGCCTGATGAGAAGATAGGAGATACAGCAATAGAGAGTAGCAGAAAAGCTGCAGCAAAGAAACAGGAAAAAGCAAATATCGTCCAGTCTTTTTCAGTAGATCCTAGTGGACTTCCTGACATCCAAGCTGCCTTAGAGGTACAAGTCCCTGATTTTTTGTAGTCCCTTTCGTTCTGCTGTCATATATTAGAGCAGAATGAATTCCTATAAATTCAACAGTAGAAATTTTTGGAAAAAAAGGCTACCTTCCTTTACAGTTTCTGCCACCACAGATCCTCCCCAAATGCACATTGGAGCTCCTTACCAGCTTGGGGCTGAGGACTGTAACTTTTATTTGCCTTGGGTTGACTTAAAGGAGATGTTGTTAGGCTTAGAGATGCATATGCAATAATTTAAAATTAATTAATGGATAACATGTTCCATACAAGAAACTTTCCACATTTTCCTGTGTTTCACATTTATTTTTTTCTCTTCTTGGTGTTTAGATTTGTGAATTTGCTCTAAATACAATGACTGGAACCATACCTAAGGAAAAAGTCGCTATTGCTGCACAGCAACAGATCATTGCTACCTGGGTGAAAGCAAAGCAGTTAAATCAGCAGCAGATCAGACATCAACTTGGGACTCAGGAGGAGGTATGATTTCCCTGAAATCCTGCATAATGTTGAAACTTTACAAAGAAAAGTTAAATTCATAAATTCATTTAGTAATGACTGAAATTACCAAGGCATATTTTCTTCTGTATATTTGATCACAATGTAAAAAATTTTGGCTGTAGTTCCTTATGGAGCACAGCTATTTTTCACATTGGGTATAACAGTGAGTCTGCATTTCTTAACTCTTCCTTCTGTGGTTAGCTGCCATGGTGATGTTTGTCATATGATGACTGTTGAGCAAAATTGATTTTGAATTCACAAATGTAAAATAATAACATGGCTGCATTAAAAGTGTTGAGAAAAATCAGCTATATTAATGTCAACATTTACTATGGCCTCTTTATATATATAGATTTTAGACCTAGTAAGCTGGAAAGAAATATTTAATTCTTATATTTGTATTTTATAGTGTCTATAAAACTCGAAACCCTCAGTGACATATGAAATTTGCCTTCATTGTATTGTTGATGTGGGCTTTTAGTGTTGAAACTGTATTAGTTCAGAGTTTACAATGTTAATTAAAAATATATAAATACAAAAACCCAACCATTTTAAGAACGCAGTAGAGAGCAGGAATTGCTTAGAGCAAATTGTGGTTTTCAAACATAGATATAATAATAATAAATAATAATAATAATAATAATTTATTATTACTTAATTTAATTAATAAATATATATAATTAATTAAATTATTAATTATCATTGATGATGATGATGATTATTATTATTATTATTATGTCATCTCAGTTAATGTCCTTAATAATTTTAACTTGCAAAAAAAAGTCTCAATGTGAATTTTTTATTTCTGCTTAGAGTAATGATGAAGCACAAAATCTTCTGGCAAGAATTCTTGTTGGTCTGGAAATGTATTCATGTAATGGCTTGGGTCTCATGGATTTCACTGTTCCTAGCTTATCTGAGGTATTTAGGAGTTTTTTTTTATAAGCTCTTGAGTTTTAAGAAATTGTGTACTATGAATTTGATTTCCGATTCAATTTAAATGGAGTTTAAGTTATTTTTATAACTTTTATTGTACCATTAGTTTCTTTAACCAACAGATTAAATATTTACGACAGGAAGGAGGTATTTTTGATAGAATAATTTTATTTATGCGAAGACCAGATAGCATTAGAATATAAATATTAGGTTTATGCTTGTGTTGCTGTAGCAGATTGTTTCGGTAACCATCAGATGAGCATAATGGGTTCTAGTGAACTCTGGACAGAACCATACTTGTAACCTTTCATTTTTCTTCTGGAGAAAACTTCATAGAAGCATAAAGTTGTTTAGGTTAGAAAAGCCCTCCAAGATTGTGGAGCCCAGCTCTTCCCCCCGCACTGCCAAGGCCACCAAGTGCCACATCCACATGACTTTAACGTCATCCAGGCATGGGGACTCCCTTTCAGTGAAGGAATTTTCCCAATAGCCAACCTAAACCTCTCCTGGTGTGACTTGAAGCTGTTTCCTCTTGTCCTGTTGCTTGTTACCTGGGAAAAGAGACTGGCTCCTCCCTGGCTCCAGCCACATTTCAGGTGGTTATAGGGAGATTTGGGTTTGTATTAGAAGCATTCAACATTTCAACAGAAAACTTCACATTATAGTGAATTTACTTTTGACAGTTGCAAGGTAGAGCACAACTGCACGTGGTTACTACTGATTGACTGTGTGAAACGAAATAAGCAGGTTTCCAGGACAACCACAAAACTCTACTGACACCTAGGAACTGGATCCTTGTAAATATATAGGTGTCTAATTCTAGTTGGTCTACAGATTTATGTCAAATATTATGAGTTAACTTCAGCTGTCACTTCACTGGTGTAGTTTTGTATTGCAGTGTTGTATAGCAGCATCTCCATTTGGACCAATTCATTAACAATTACCACTATCCTAAAAAGGTGGAACTTTGACATGTACGAAAGAAATGAAATGAAAACATCTAGATCCTATAATGAAACTATATATGAAACTGTCTGTAACTATCTATATATATATATGTCTGTATGTTTAGGTGGGAAAAGCCTTCTAAGATGATGGAGCCCAAGCTCTCCCAAGCTGCCATATATATAACAGCATACACAGCAACTACTTATTACAGTTACTGGTTGTTGCACAACTGCTTCTGTGTCCCGTTCCTACTTTTGGCTTAACTAAAATGGGCTCTGAGTTTTGAAAGTCTTATTCCAATGATTTTTGGAAGATGACTGAGGGCATAGAATGAGTCCTGGCAGATACTTCTGGCCAAAAAGCATGCATAAATATACCTGGATTTGCACACACTGTGTTAATACTTACTACACGGTGAATGAGGCCTCTCAATTGTATATTTTGATTGTACTTGTAGCTCTTTCATTTTCTAGATGGCTTTATCACATACTTGTTCCATGCCCAGGTGGGTTGTAAGGAAAATACAGCTGTAAGCATGTAATTCCTGTAGAAAAAAAAGCATATAAAAACGTGGAATTTAAACTCTTTTATAATCTTTTTTTTTTTTTAAATCCCAGTTAGTGAATTTGGCTTTAGAATGCAGTTGGTCAGATTCCTTAGTGGAATTGCAGACACTGACACGACTTACATATTTTGCGTATGTATCACAAGACTATGAAAGAGTGATGACTTGTTCCAAAAGGATCTTGGAATCAGATAAGAATTTTGTCCTCAATAGAAATATTAAGAAATATGGCATGTAAGTACATAGAATTTTGCATGATATGGTAATGTACTTGAACCAAGTTTTGAAGAAAGTAAAGAGGGTAAATGTGTCTGGTCACATAATCAAAAATGGAAGAATCTTTTTTCAAAAAAAACTGTGCAGCTGCAGATGAAAATGAAAGTAAAAGGCAGTGAGAGATCCAGATTCTGGCTCTGGACCCCATTCAGATAGATGAAGCTTGCTGTCCAAGTGAGTCAGAAGCTTGTACATCCCTGTGTTTGGGTGGCTTCCCGGGAGCACTGCTGCTCTGAAATGATCTTTGGCAATCACAGTATTTTGACTCTTTTATGATCTCTAAGCAGAAAATATCTGATTCTACTTCTTTTGCTGCTGCAAATTGCTTTCAGTGCTCAGCTGGCTCTAATACACTGAAGGGCTACATAGTTCATGGACCAGGTTGAGGCTGGGGGTGATGAAAGATACTGTATTCCAGGCTCTGCTGTCAGGTGGTCTGATAGCACTGAGTTGCCACCTATGCATATGGGTGCAATAGGGATGTAACTAACTTCTTTAAAAGCCCAGTCTCTTACTTAAATGGCATTTTGAAATTTGGCTTTAAAAAAAAAAAGCATATATAAATGGATCTATTGGTGATGTCCTTTATTATAAAAACGGTGATACCCTTTGAGCCCTCTATTTTTAAAAATAATTTCCTCCAAAAGCAGAATTTAATTTTATCCAAAGAGGAAAGAATCACCTCCATTTAATAGCAGTTTTTCTGAATATAGGAAGTTTGAAATAAACATGTGAAAGACTTCAGATACAATATAGCATTCATTTTTCTTTCTCTGCAAAATAATTGAACTTACAAAAACAAGTGTTCTGTTCCTTGAAACTCGTAGTTGTTTTCTACATGGGCTTAAAAACATAAAACCAAATCATTTCACTTAATATTAAATAGATAGTTTCAGAACTTCACAGCAATTCAGAGACTACTTGCTGCACATCTAGCAATCTGCAAACTAATGAAAGATAAAATGTTTGATTGTGTAGTCATGAACTGTCAGTGCTATTTCCAGAGAAGGGAGGACAGTGTTTCCATGGGGGTTAAAAACTGAATTGTACTTGTTAGCTCATGCCGTGGGCAGGGGTGCCCTCTTGTGGACACAGGCCGTGACTGCAGCAGGGGCGGCGCTCGGTGAAAGACGCTGAAAACTCCTGCAAATCCTATTCATTCTTTTACTAAGTTGCTGGTAATCAATGGTATTACCCAATAGTATCGGTTTATTTGCGTATTAATTTTTAACTGATTAACTCTGGAACTGAAATCTACTTTTTTTTCTTCTACATGTAGTAGAGTAGGATCGATATCAATTCGTCCAGAGCCCTGGGCATACTTTACCAGTCACAAGCATGACAAATCCCAAAAGAAAGTATCAAAAATTGTCTAATTTTCCCGTTTTCTGTTTTTAATTTCTTTGTGTATAAGTTCAACTTTGGCCTAATATTTTTTGATGTACTAGTTTTTTTGATGTAATAGTGAAAAATAGGGAGAAAATAACAAATTTATGTTCTTTCCTTGCTGAATATAGGTAACAGTTTTTTAAAATCTGATTTCACAGTTATTTTCATTAGAGGTGTGAAAAAAGATATTTTAGTCTACCTTTTCACAAAATGTTCTGTTTTTGAAATGTTTTCTAATTTTAAAAGAAAACTCAATAAAAAGATTTGTAACTTCCAAAGCAAGGGACATCTATATAGTAGCAACTTGAATCCATTAATATATTGAATACATTAATAGTAATTGGTATGATCTTAGCCTGTAAGACTTAGCACTTCCTGAAATATTTGCCTCTATGCAGGCTTGGTAACAAGGTGAGACTAGAAATGTTAAGCACTACAGCCTGTATACAAGGAAAGAGCATAATGGAAAATTTGTCTGGAAGAAAACATCTGCGTGTAGCAGCATCAAAAGCCTTTGTTCAGAGTGCCAGGTATGTTTTATGTTGAGAGAAAACTAACATAGAACTAAAATTTAACTACAAAATTTAAATACAGATTTGAGGATCATCGAATTTTCTCCCAAGACTGATAAAAATCAACAGAGTTGTGGGTTGAAATGTTTAACAAAGGATTTGACAGATTTTTGCAGCTTAGTAAATTTATCAACTACTTTCCACGTAGCTGACCTTGTAGTGTCATAGGGTCATCCCATCCTCAGAAGGAATCTGGTTCAGACTTCTGCTCAAAGCAGGGCCAGTCCAGGGCTTTATCCAGTCTGGCTGTGAAAGCCCCAAGGAGTGGAGACACACAGCTTCTGTGAAGAACCTGCTCCACGGCGTGCCTGCACCCATGGGAGACATCTCTGAACCTTTCTCATTTTAACTTATGCCTGTTCTTGCTTGTTCTGCCATTCACTGGGAAGAGCCTGACTTGCTTCTCCATAACTTTCCTAGGTTATTGAGAAATTTCTCCTTGTTAGGTCTCCTAAAGCCACCTCTTCAACTAGCCCTCTTCTCAAGGCAAGCGCAGTCCAGTCCCTGGATCTTCTCAGTGGCCCTTCACTGAGCTCCTTGTGGTTTCTCCATGTCTGGCATGTATTGGGTGCCCTAAACCAGGACAGTGGGCTAGAACTGGATGCAGCAGTCTAAATGTGATCTAAAGAGTGCTGTCTAGAGGGTGATCATATTGACAGTTTCAAAAAACTGCTTTTTTAAAAAACAGTAACACTATTCAATTGGTGATTACATTACACCAATCCATAATTTTTCACTAAAATGCCAAGCTTTTTCTCACTTAGATGAGTACTGTGTTCTGTCACAATTTGGAGGATTATTAACTTTTATTAATTCAAAGTATCATTTGCAGAAATATGCTCAAAGCAATTTGAATGCAGCTAGAGGCATTTGGGGCATATTCTTGTGTGTACAGTGGTGCTGTACTAAGCAAAATCCACAGTATGGTAATACTTACTGTGTTTTATTTTTTAATGTTTTTTAGAATGAGAAATTAACATAATAGGAAGCCAAAAGAGTATATTATTCCAATGTGAACATCTTGAGGATGTTTCTGCTATTTTTTTAACAAATGCTCTTGAGCTAAGATTATGCAGAAATACAGTAAAATCATTGATATGCTACTTATTCATTCCTAGTTCTGCTGAGTGTGTGAAATTGTTTGGTATATAAAAATGGAAAATTGCTTTTCTATGGAGATGTTATGCTAAGTCCTCATTGCTGAGGTGATCAATAGATCGGCTAAACCCAAATGTTCCTAAAAGTGAAATTCTTTATTATAGCTAAAGTGTGGCTGCTTTTCCATATTAAGTTCTACTTTCCTTACTTCAGGTATGCAGGTGAAGCTGGAAATTATTCCCTTGTAATGTTTGCAGCTAGGCACTTTTGGAACGCATGTTTACCTTTGCTAGGCTCACCACGTGACAGAGAACAGTTTAAAGAACCTACCAAAATAATTCTTAAGAATATAATTAAAGCCGAATCTAGAAACAAACAGGTAAGAATTTCTAATAGGTATTGCTTGTTTTTAGTGATTGGTGCTGATGGTAAAGAAACTTCAAGATACCTTTCCTAAGAGGCAAAAGTGACTTACTTGTCATAAACACATTTCTGGTTTCTTACCTGAAGTCACATACTCTTATATTCCATTTGGTGACTCTTTTGGTTTTAGGCAATTGTCAAACTCACAACAGTTTTCTGCAAAGTAATTTGCTGTCTGATTTTCACTGTAGTGTTTCACTTCATGAAGCTTACAAAAAAGAATTTTTAGAAAATATTCAAAATCCAGAAAAAAAAAAAAGGCCACTTCTGGTGAGTATGATAATAGATCTAGAAAATATGATAATAGATCCTAAAACACTAACTCAGAAAAAAAATGTTACCATGTTAAGGTTTCTCCCACCTGCAGACTCAAATTTGTTCAACTGCAAAAGGAAAGTTTTCCTTTGCATCTCTTCAGGTTTTTAACAGCCTGTTTAGGACTTTGGCAGTAGGAAGGAGACAAAATTTAGACTGTGCTGGGAGTTTGTGATAAAATTAAATGCTTGTTGATTATGAACAGCATGTGTAATCCAAAGAAGTCATCCCTTTGAAACAGTATGCAGGTGATGTGTGTCATATAACACATCTCACCAGGTGGAATTTCTTCTGCACTCTGAAACCTCCATGCACGTTTACAACTTTTCTTACTTCAAAACTCTATGGAGCTTATCCATTTCTCTTTCTAGGTTTGATTTACATGTCATTGGAGCCGCTGTGAGTTTTCCTGTAGATTTCCATGGGCACAGTTTCAATGAGCACTTGAAGGGATTGTTGATGACTTTTGCATCCAAGCTTAGTGGTACAAATATGGGTCTGCATCTCAGATCATCAAGCGGGATAGTACAAGAATAGAAACCTTTATTCTGATTTCTTGTCAAGCCATGTATAAATCACAAATAATCAGAGATGGTGACTGGTCTCCTTATTCTGGGTGTGTAGGAACTGAGTGCAGTGTGTACTTGGAAGCACAGTGATAATAGTGAGTTTAATGGAACTTGGACAGTGTTTAGATACATAACAGTAATTCCCATAGACACAGTCTCAAAGTTTGTTATTTGCAGAGATAGATTTAAAATCAGTAAAAAAGAATACTTCATTATGTGTATATAGTTAACTCTCCACAAAAGCATAATTTCAGAGTGAATCCTTAATAAGTGGTATTAAAAAGTAATTATATGTAGATAATGAAAATTTACAATTACAGGTAGCATAGGTATTTTTATGTCTGCAAATCTTAGTAATTCTTATGAATTAGAAGTGAGTAACTTCTGATAGTAGTTAGGAAAAAAATTTCCTGTTAATATAGAGTGCTCTATATTTGATTATTTCTGGAGTTTTTAAAATACATAGACATTGTAGTAACCATTGTAAGAGGCAGGAACTGATCTTCAGTGATCCTTGACCAGGATAACTAGTCAATTTTTAAATGTAGTCACATCTGGAGAAGGATCTACCAGCAGATATCCAGATTTTCATCTACCGGTACCCCCAAATCCTTCACTGCAGGACTGCTCTTGTTTCGTCCCCTGGGCTGCACTGATACCGGGGTTTTCCCTGATACAGGTGGAGGACCTTGCACTTGATCTTGCTGAACTTCTTAAGGTTATCTTGGGCCCACTCCTTGAGCCTGTCAGTCCCTCTGGGTGACATCCCTTCCCTCTTGCCAAGCAGCCACAGCCCTCATCTCGGTGTCACCAGCAGGTTGCTGGGAGTGCACCCAATCCCCTTGACTACATCAGCAATGAAGATACTGACCAATGCTGGTTCCAGTATCCCTGGTATTGGTATCCCTTGAGGTATACCACTTGTTACTGGTTTCCACTGGATACTGAGCCATGTGGACATTGAGCCAGTGACTGTAATTCTTATCCATCAAACAGTTCATCCGTCAAACTTCTGTCTGTCCAACTCAGTAGCAACAAGGTTACGGGCCACCATATCAAAGGCCTTTCAGAAATCCAAGTGGATGACATCTGGAGTTCATGTCCCTTGATGCAGCCACTCCATTGTAGAAGGCCACTAAATCAGACAAACTTTGTGCCTTCATGGAAGTAAATACTGATTAGACCAAATCTGATAAATCTTTGATGATGCTAATGTAATACTTACCCAAACGTTGTGTCTACAGCTTATTTAACTTCTTAGCATCATCCTACATGTATTTAATGGTTAGTGTGTAATATATGGATCTGTTTGAGAAACAAGACAGTGAATTTGTCTTTGAAGATGCAGAACTGTGCTGTAGAGGAGAGGGAAACAGCAAGTCTCTGACCTTTGGGTGAGAATTGTGAGCATCAGATTTTCACAGGTAAAGAGTAGAGCCTGCTTTAGGCAGGGGTGTAGGCAGAGAGCTCTGTAGGGTCTTTGCCAACCTCAGCCACTCTGACTCTCTAAGACTACTTCAGGATTTCATGTTATTTAATGTGTGTAAGTGATTGAATGTTACTAAGTTTGATTATTTTTGTATGGGGTTTGTAGTATAGGACTCACTCTGGAGAAATGCCTGTGGCTTTCATCCGGTCAAGAAGCTATTTAAGTTACAGGTTAATATTCATATTAATGATATGGATTGGTTCACAGACAAAAGAAAAGTTCAGTAATACTTAGAGATAGATATATGTTAACTGAAAGATAAAGGGTTTTTTTCTCTTTTGTTTTGTTTGTTGTTTGTTTTGTTTTTTTTTAAGGAAAAGAAAGATACATGTCCTTTGCATCAGTGGATTACAAAGGATTTTCAAAATATTGGGTTATCAATTGGATGCTTTCTCCCAGGCATGTTCTTCCTTCTGTTGATCTGGTAATAAAAGAAACCCCAGTATTTTGTAATTATTCTAATTCTGCAATATATTAATAAATAATTTGAATATACTTCAAAGGTGCTGAGGAAGATCTGACATTAAGAACCTCCTTATATGGTCTATTATTCCACATCTATGCTGATAAAGCTGACTGGGAGACAGCACTAAAACTCCTGAATGAAGCTATTCAAGTTTTGCCTCAGACAAGACACAAACTGTAAGTTGGTTGACTTATTTTTATTAAAATAAGCACTTTGGTTCTTAAGAACTATACAACTCTTGAGTATTTTTTAATTTTATATGCATTGGGAAAGTATTATGATTACTTTTAAGCAGCCTGTCCTTACAACATAAAACATTCTTGTGTCTTTTCCAGGAAAAAGACACACATAGGCAGTGCTTCCTATCATTAATCTGCTAATAATAATTGTAAATATAGTTTTTTAAGAACTTGTATACAAGTAGGATATTACTTCCGAAGCAAATAGATGCATGAAATGTGGCTATATAGCAGAAGGTTTAGTTTTCCTAACTGCATCTACATTAAATGGAAACTAAATTATATAGGGTACTGTTTACATAACCTTATCCAAGTTGGTTTCATGCCCTTTTATGCCAGTTCATAAGCTTTGCATCTTTGTACTCTATAGATATGAACTAGTATATGTGTCTTATTCACTTCACAGGTACAGATGGAAATAATTTGTAATTTGTTTGATCTTTTTTTAGCCTGATTTTCAAACTTACGGCTACAGTGAGGGCAGGATCAGGATGCAATTTTATGATGGGCATTCAGAAAGTCAGTCATGGAAGTGAAGATTATCTGTCACATATGTGGCAACACTTGGTAACAGTCTCCCGAAGTATTGTTGGACAGTTAAGCTGTTTTCAAAATGCAATCATTGCTTTACAGGTTTGTCAGTTCTTACTGTTTGTTCCCATACTGATAGGATGATGTTTCTCAAGTGATTCATAGGACTGCAAGTTCCTGAATGGGTAGGGAGGCCATATATTTGACCATTACTTTTTATAACTTTGAGATTAGTAGGAAAACTCTCTATGGTTGAATCTTTATATCCAGTAAAATTTTAGTTGAGTTCTGCCAAAGAAAAATATCTGAGAGTAGCAAATGGATTTAATAAAACAAAGATTTAACTGGTGGTGGAGTTTTCTGTTACATTCCATTTATCATAATTCTGATTATGTGATGCCAATAAAACTGCTCAATGTCAAATTATTATTTTTTGCTTCTGTTAAGACTACATGAAACTTTAGAATGTAATTTTGATGGTTTATATATACAAATACAAATTAACTCCTCCTTTATTACCTTTATAGAAACAAGAAGATGAATGGCAGAGAGTTGATTACCTGATGGAATTTGCTGAATGCTTATATTGTAATCAGTTTCCCCTCAATGATACTATTAAACCTGTGGAGTGGGCAGTGTATCTCCTGCTTCGTATGAAATTCCCTATGCAATCCTCAGAAGAGGAAGGTATGTAATGGGTGTTTCTCCTTCACAGGAATTTCTCAGCAGGAAACACAAGTGAGATTTTAAATTTGCAGCTTAGTTATCAAAAAGAATGGCACAAGCTTACCTGTATTTTCTCATGCATTTACTGTAATTTATTCAATGCAAGTTCAGTTTATCTGTGAATTCTGTGTTATTCTGTGGAGAATTACCCTTAGTCTTTTGGTATAGTAAGATACTGCTTACCTCTGACATAGGGATTCTTGAGATGTGAGATGCTACCAGAAAGCAGTGTTGGACAGTTTGTTTCAAGTGAGTTCTCATGGAGGGACAGATGAAACTGAAGGAAATAGTTTCTGTGCCAAGATTTGGGTACCTAAGTCCATTACCCTTTCCTTGGCTTTATTTTAGCATTAATTTTTCAAAAAGGATTTCAAAGGGATGTATGCCTTCAACTACTTCTGTAACTGTAAAAATTCTTTGCTCTTTTCACACAAATATCTTCTTGTACTGGAATGACCTTAGTGACCTATTCTGATAGGATACCCCAATATTCATTTGGGGAAAAAAGTATCTGATTTCTGGAACCATACTGTTCTGTGTGGCATTAATGAACATCTGCTCTGCTGCCTTTTTTTGTGTGGATAGACATGGATCAGACAAGTACTTCTGGTGTTTTCACTGAGAAAGATAAATATACAGTATCTATATCACACAGTTGATTAGTAACAGTAGCAATATTCTGGTCATACTTTTCTGCTAGTAGTTTTGTTGGGGTTTTTTTACAGTCCTATGGTGATTTAAGTTTTGTATTGGTTCTGTAATGATCCTCCACCCAGTTTCACCTGTTTGCTTATGATTACTATCCTTACACCACTTAAGTTTCAAGAAAATTTTTGCAAAGCTCTTAATGGAAACTCAAGTAATATAATAAGGGAAATTAGATTAAAATATAAAACAGCCCAGGTTGGAACAAACTTCAAAAGATATCTGGTCCAGCCTTTTGTGGATTTCATTTCTCTATCAGGCTTACATCATTTACTATACACAACTGTTAACATTCTCTGTTAAAAACATGGTACAGGTAGCATTGCATCACTTTAACAAGAACATCTTTAGTGGATAGATTTCTATCTTTCTTTTTTTCCCCTAAATATTTTCATTTTCAATTTAGAAATTTTAACTTTTAAATATATTTTTACAATGCTGTCACTGTGAGTATGTGTTTGCTTTTTTTTAACAGAAAACAATGCTATACCAGAATTGTTGCCTACAGAAAATGCTAAGATGGACAGTGGAGCAAATGGTACCATGCCCCAAATTAATTTGGAAGATGTGAATAATATTAAACAACTGGAAGCTTTGTTTAGAGCACAGACATTAATGGCTTTATTTTCTGGTCACGGTTCTTCTTTTCATCAGCAGCACTGTTTGATGGCATATGCCTGTATCGTCCGCATCTGGCAGGTGAGATCGTATGAGATTCTATGTTGTGTTGTGTTATTACAGTGTGGCTAGTATATTTCACTTTTCCTTGTGTAATTATGGTAGCAGCTATCCATTTGGTGTTTAACTTTGCCTTTAGAGTTTTCTGTTTTATGGTACAGTTAGCGCATTTTCTCAGGTTTAAGGATTAAACAAGAAAATTGTTTCTCTCAGGAAAATGGAGAGGAGACACCAAGGATAAAAGGAGTGGGCCATTGTTTCTCTGGAGTCCATTCATATGTTTTGTGCAATGGGGTTCTCAAATTTTGTATTTTTAATTTGTTAAGGGATCTCAGTAGTGGCAGAATACATACTGAAGACATTTCTGCCAGTTCTGAAGAATGGTGATTTCAGGTGGACCTTAATGAAATTGAATCAGAAAGGCTGTCATTTGACTGAAACAGATTGTAGAGGCTGGCAGTGTTCACTGATTATTTCTCTAATTAATTTTTCATAGAACATTTCAAATCAATCAAATCTACTTCACTTCTCATAGATATGCCCAATTGAAATGGCTATTCAGAATCACAGCAGTGATCATAGGAAAACAATTATATGTTAGGTAAAGTAAATATTTCAGGGGACTAAATATGTACTTGATAATAGTAATGCAACAAATCATTATAGGAACAGTCTCAGTTGGAACCTACCAACTAGATTGGTAAGGTATAGCTTGTATATAGTTTTATTCCAATTAGAAATGAAAGCCTGCAATATGTTACCACCTAATTGTGGTAATTATGAGCAAGAATTCATTGTAAAATCAGTTTAACATGTGATGTGAGATAGGAATTTGCAAAATAAAAATGGGATATTGATATTTTCAGATCTACACCAGCATAACTTTTAATGTCCAACACTTGACTGTGTGTCTTACTAGGGGAAAAACTACCTGAAGAGAGTACTGCTGTTTGAATAAGCTATTAAAACTAAAACTCAGAGTTGATGCTGCTGTCAGGGCCGGTTGTAGGATGATAGTAATTCTAAGAATCATATTTATAGGTGACCAGAATAGTGAGAAAAAGAAAAACTATGTGGTATTAAAGGAATTAAAGTATTACAGGACACCTTGTTTTGGCTTACAAAGTAAAGCAGACCTGACTGCAGAAATCCACTTCAAAGCAGGCTCTTTAGTGTTAGGACTCCATAAATAACTCCGTAGAAGATCTTAAAACATTGCCTGAAAAAATCAGCTGCCTCTGACTTTTTAAAGATACGTTACATTTAATTTGAAATTTTCATTCGTTATGAGTATCCAGCATTATTTTTTGATTCATATTTTGTATTCTACTGTTGATTCCTGCAGCAAAACGTATTAGTCTTCTCAAATTAATGTGGCTTTTGGTTTTGGTTTTTTGTTTTTGTTGTTTGGTTGGTTTTTTGTTTGGTTGGTTTTTTTGTTTGTTTGTTGTTGGTTTTTTTTTGTTGCTTTTTAATTTTAGGTAAGATCTCTGCTTGTACAGAGAAAGTTTCGATTAATTCTTTTGTATGCTTAAATATTTCGAAATTCCTTTTATATACTATTCGGTAGCATTGTAAAAGACTAGCCCAGGAAGAGGACAGAGTGACTGCCATCTTGCAGATTGCTTCCTTATAAAATTAATCCCTTGTAGAAAACAAAGCTAGTTAGACTAGCAGTTTGAAAAAAAAAATTTGCATTTGCAACCACATGGGTTAAAAGAAGGTAGCAGTAGTATTTATCACAGCGATGATCTTGTCTTTTGATGGTTCTGCCACTTAATTGCATTGCCATGATCATCCTAAATGCTTGTACAAAACATTCAACCATCCAGGAGTCTCTGAAATGGTTATTTTTCTGAAGAAAACTATTACGCAAGCAGAATATGATATGTGACAGTTGTTACTAGCTTTAGATAGTGACTTGCAGTGGATAATAACTATTACTGGAAACTGAGATTATTATTATTATTAATATTGCAAATTAACTGCAATTATTTGATCGTCTAGGTGTCATTGTCAGCATCAGGGATTGTTACAAAGACTTCACAACCTACAAGTCCTCAGAAAGTGCAGTCAAAAACTCCTAAAAAAGACAAGGACAAAAAGAAACAAGTAAGACCCACTTTTCTGTGGAATTAAAACATCTCTCTCTCTTTCTAAGAGACGTTTACCTGGGCTCGTTTGGTGAATAGTTCAGATGCTTTCCTGTACCAACTCTCATAACCTGGGAAGAATTTCTCTGTGAATCTGTGGATTATTCCTTCCCTCTTGGTCACAGTCTCTACAGATCATGGATTTACAAATACTTTTTCTTTTGTTTGTTGCCTTGGTCAAGATACTGCTGTTTTGTAAAACCCACATTCTAGAGATCCAAAAACCACCCCAAATCTGACAAAACTTAAAAGGATATTAAGCCAATGTGTTCATTTTTTTAGCTGAATATTTAATACCCGTAGGATTGTTAATTTGATCTCATAAGTGTTCTTGTTTTTACTATAGGTTGAAGTTTCTGTTTCAAAGGAGAAGCCTAAAGGGAAAGAATCAGTTGATACCTTACCAGCAAATGTGGAAGAATGGGCCCAGTATGACTGTCCCAATGAAACCAGAGATATTTTAAAACAGAAAACAAATGGTGGTGGTGTTAACTGGGATAATTTCCCAAAACCTGTAAGTGTACTCCTCAAAATTCTAGAGCATTTACCATTTAGGAGAAAATCAGTACCAGAAAATGGTTTTATTTTAGTTTTTCTGTCTCTGTTTTTTCAGACAGCTGTCCCAAATACTTTAGTATTGTAGTATTCATTAATACTTCAAGAGGTGTTAGCCTGTCCTCTGCATGCTGAAATGAAGCTAACTTAGAGAAGACATTTACCAGCTTTCTGTGTACCTTGTTGCTCTTTCAGCTAGAAAGTTTCTTTGTGTCTTTTTTGAGGTTTATTTTGGAACTGAAGATGTAATCATTAATTTAAAATTTATTTTCTACAAAATCATGTTTATACTGACTGAATTTTTAAAACTTTCTTTTCAGACTTGCACTTTGTATTTTATGGACCTTTTATCTAAAGAACTACAGAAAATTTTTTGCCCCCACTTGATTCTTCCAATCTTTCAGCTAGCTGAAGTTATTGCTAGTGAAGTTCTGGAATGTAGAAGTCTGTCTGATCTCTATCACCTTCGGTTTGTATCCTTTATTTATTTTAAATAAAACAGAAACTGAATGGAGTGGACCATCCATTAATATTTCACCAAGCAGTAACAAGAATTTTTGTGACTTACTGTTTTATATTTGTAATGGATTTTTATTTATCTTTCTTTCTTTTTTCAATGCATTTTAATAGAATTTTGATGAATAGGTTTGTGGAATTAAAGCCACTAATTTTATTTGTTACTAAACATGATCTCCCACATGGAAAGCATATGAGATTATGAAGCCATGCCACTTTCATGTGAAAAATTTTTGAAATGTCATCTTGTCATCTAACTGAAAAAAGCAAAGTAAAAAAAAGTTTCTCTGAAAGTCTTAATCTATTAAGTATTCAAAATGCAGACTCCCTATTTGCATCAAAAATAAATTCTCCACCATAAGGGCACAAAGAAGCTGCCCTGGTAAGTGCATTTTTAGAGAGCTTTGTCTTTTGACCAAAATAATGTTATTTTTTATAGATGATAACCCCTGAATTTGTGATTTAGAAGTATTTAATATGGATGCAATTGAAAATTCTTGCTGTTTCAGTTAAAGCGTTTTATCATGCTTTTTAAATAGGTATTAAATAATGTTTGCTTAATAAGTACCAGTCATAAACAGTAATTGTTTGCTTATTTTCTGATGGTTCGTGAAATACCACATAACGAATCTTTAAAATGCCTGAAACTGATCCCACTGAGCAGAATAGATATTCATGTATACAAATACACGTGTTTCTCTGCCAGTTGATTACCCAGTTGCTTTTTTAAAAGACTAAGAGAGACTTTCTGGTAGGAAATTCTTTTCAGCCAAGATTTGCCAGACAAATTTTTTTTTGTTGATTCCTCAAGACTTGTGTTTATTTCATGGTATCTTATATATATATATATCTATGACCTGATGTCTGTAGATGATTAGATAGATGTGTAGGAATATATTATTCTTTACTCAGGACAGAAAAGTAGGTTAGCCCATACACATTGAGGGCCAGGGTGGAGGTGGTTGCATGCTCTTGTGAGACCATATAAATATTTTCATACTTTTAGTACATAATTTTTGCCATTAAGTTGGAGAGATACAGGTTTGATGGACAAGACTGGAGCTACTGGTGGATGTCCCGTCCCTGGAAGTGTTTAAGGTCAGATTGGATGGAGTTTGGAGCAACTCAGTCTTGTGAAAGATGCCCTTGCCCATACCTTTAGATATCTTCAGAAGTTCCTTCCAGCCCAAACCATTCTTTGATTCTGTGACCTCTATCAATGGGTAATTTCCCCTGCTTTTATTCACAGTATTTGTTATTGCCAGTATTAATCAAGACATGAGAAGGTAGGGTTGACAAATGTGGAATATGTGCAATGTATATATAATGTGCTTATATGAAGCAACATATGAAGAATTCGGATTGTTTCTTAAACATTTCTTCTTTTTATTTGTAGAATTGCCCTGATATGCTCAGATTTAAAACTGATTCAGGCATCTATGTATCATGAGAAAGCTGCTGGAGAAGTATACATTAGTGAATTAGAACAAGCAATGTATGTATTTTCACTGCTGAAGTGGTATTTATTTGGGACTCTTTTCCCTACAGTTGATAAGTGTTGCTGGGGGAAAATAATAAAAAATTTATTTTGGAGCACACCTTTGCTATATTAGCTATGCCTTAAAATTCTGCACATGTTTGCTAAGTGTCTATCTACAAAGTAGTATATGGTAAAGATTCCTAACGTACTAATACGTCATTATGAAATGTTTTTTAAAATATACTTGAGTTTACATTTTCATTCTTGTGATTTAGGTGTAGGCAAGAGATTGCACTGAAAAAAGAAAAAACCATATGCATGAAGACAGAAGAAAGAAAAATAGAGTTTGAAAATGCTCAGCTTAATGGTAGTAGGAATGAGAATATCCTTACTTCAAGTGAAAAGGTTTTTATTTCTACTTCAGTTTCTACACTGAGTTACTCTTCCCTTTTTTTAATGCACTTGATAGTTTGTTTTTAGATAATACTTGAGAAATACATGAACACAAAAATAATTAAAAATGCATGCTACCTAAATGCTGCTAGCAATCATCTGCAGCTGAGGTTTGCCTGGAATATTATTTATATCGAGGAAGAACAAGATTGGAATCTTTATTCATACAAAGTAAAACTACTTTCCTACAAATGCATTTGGGGACTAATCCAAATAGATTAAAAAGACTGAGAAGCAAAGAAGATACTGTATTCACTCTTGGTCTTCTTTTTCTATACTTTCTCTATTACATTAGCATGTACTGTTTTGCTTCCTCTTACATATTGTTTTAAGGGCATGCAAGTATTTCAGTTCTGTCTTTCCTGTCTCTTGTTTAGGAAGATAATTGCGTTACTGATTTCTTTATCGCTTACCTCCACTTTGCTCTTTATGGCAATGCTGTCTGGATTGTCATCACACCATTTTGCTCTCTTTGTATATTTTTTCCGTATTTGTGCACATAACATACCCTGTTTTTCTAATTACTAATCCCTCTCAAGTCAACTTCTTTTAGCTCTTGTAAATAGTATTCTACTTTGAGGTTTAGTTACTACCAAAAATCAACTTTGTGACAGCAGCATATCTGAAGTAGTTAATCTGTCATACAGTTAGTTGAAACAGCATATACTTACTAGTTCAGTGCCTTTTGAGGATGGTAAAAGCCAAATCTCATAAACTACCTGTTGTTCTTGTATATAATGTTAAATTTTGAAGTTAGAAAATACAAATACAGCTGAGGTGTGGGATATCATAGTTAACAACTTCTGTTTTGTCTAGTTTGTTTTGAAATTAATGAAGATGTAATATTTCTTTAATTTTTTCAGGGTTTTGAGGTAAATGCAGTAACAGGAAAAGGACTGAGTGCACTTTCTTTCCCTCACTTGTGGATTGAAAAAGCTGAAGTACTAATTCAGCTAGGCTTGTATCAGCCGGCAAGGCTTCTGCTTTCAGAGGCCCACACTGCAACTCAGGTACAATACAAATTATATAGAAAAAGAAACACTAATAACGTGTAGGGAAAATGTTCCTTTTAATGCAGTTATTCCTCAGAATAATAATAATCAAACTGCAAAGCCAAGCCTTCTCCCACCACTCCAAACCAATTTCTCATTAAGTTTCAACATATGTAATATGTACATTTAAATATATGGCATTTCAGTCCAACTTCATGGGAGTTGTCTGAAGATTATATAAATTTCTAAATTAGTGTCAGCATCTCTCTCTGCTTTGCAGTGGCCTTGGAAGATATAGGTATATTTCAAACTTGTTTGTTTAACTTTCTTTTGTGAGAAAAGTTCAAGGTTTGTTCAGAAGAGAGAGCATGTAGCCCCATCCTCTCAGTATTTTGATAATTTGAAAGTCTGGTTATTTCATTTTGAGCTTCATTATGGATTTACTGTAATGTTTTGATAAAGCTGAAATTATTTCCGAGAATTCTGGCAGATCTGACATAAGTGTCTGCATGGTCCACCAAACAGATCCGTATCTCATTATTATGAAAGATTATACATTACAGATATTTTCCCTATATCTAACATTTTCCACTTTAGCCCTGTGCTTCATTATAAAAGTTTTTGAAATATAATTATTGCAATAAAACCTTTAACTTAAAAAAAGGTATGATATCCTATTATTTTGTGTAATAATTTTTTCCTATGTAAATCCAGTATAATTATGAATACTTTGAATACTGACATATGAATTATATTAATGAATAATACATACCCCTTTATAAAGCATTAATTAAGCATTGTATATTGAGGAAAGTTCAAAATACATTAGGGAGGACAGTAATTTTAATTAGGTAATTTGTCAGTGGTATCCTGGATGTCTGTATGCAAGTATACAGATATTATACAATATTTGTTCCTTATACATGACTAGTTATATAGCTTATACCTACTGTAAAGCAGCATTTGAGTTCACTGGATCTCTAGTGTATCTGTACAGTTCAGAAAAAAAAAATCTTTCATCACACATTTCTTCATCAGACACGGACAAACACTAGCAGATACATACATACTAATAGCAGAAAAATAGCTTATTTGACTGGTGAGATAGAAGGTACAGGAGCAGAAAGAAGTATGAAGTGGACGTACCATAAGGAATAACTAAGAAATTCAGCAGACACTTAGGGGAATAGCATTTGCTTTTTATTTTTGTAAGGTTAATCTAAAACATGGACAGACATAAATACAAATAGCAGTAGTGGATTTTTAGTATATAGATCGCATCTCTTTCTTTCTAGGAGTTGAGGGCCCTATCTGATATGTCAAGGTGCTTGTACTTACTTGCTGTGTTGGCTAACATGGAAAGAAACCACAGACAAGCTAAAGCACTCCTCGAGAAAGCACAGCTTCTGGGAGGAAACGAGCAATTTTGGTATAACAGTACTCTTAGTCTAACAGAAGCAATTCTACAGGAAGAGGAGGAAGGAAAACAGAGCATGGTAAGGAAATTTTTTGGGATTGGAGATTGTGGTTTGGGGTCTTTTTCAGCAGTGGTCTTCCTCAGTGGAATATTATAGCCTTTGCATTTCAATAAAAGCAAAATCAGGTTTTAAATGCAGTTAATGTTGTTTTCTCGGAGCATTTAACAGACATTAATTACAGATTCCAAACAGATGCAGGCCATCCAGAATGCGATTCTACCCACATAAATTCAAGATGTTTTTATGATAAGCTGTATATACTCCTATTGGAATAAAACCAGTTACAATCTAGTATGTATGACTAAATCCCATAGATCTGATTCTCTTGATTAGAATTCTTTTGTATTCAGACAGTTCTGTTAACGCTGATGTTTTTATTTTTCATATTCAATAAAAATCACACCTTTCAGTATTATTTTCTATTATGCTTTTCCTTTCCAAGTAGTTCAAATAGTTTTACAAATATTATTTCTAGATTCTGGAAGATACTTCTGTAACACTTTTTTTTTTTTTAAACTAAAACACTCTAACATCAAAATACCCATTTACTGTTAAACCCTTAACTTTCATGAGTTTCAGCATAAATAAAGTCTTATGTGTGTGATGATCTAACCTGTCTTGATAACAAGTGCAAGGCTGTGTCATGTAGAGGGATTATTTTGATTTTGACTAAACTCATATCTACAGTCTTCTGCTGTGTACCTCCAAGATGAATGTGGCTACATCTTCTCTCTTTGTATGTATGTGCACCATTTATGTAATCATCAAAGTGTCTGGGTATGATGCTGGCACAGAGGGGAGGACACAGTCTTAAGCTGTGCCAAGTTCCCTATACGGGCTTTATATTAGGAAAAAGTTTATTGTGGAAAGGGTGATAAAGTTTTGGAATGTTCTGCCCGGGGAGGTGGTGCAGTCACCATCCCTGGGTGTGTTTAACAAAGCCTGGATGTGGCACTGGGTGCCAGGGTTTAGTTGAGGTGTTGGGGCTGGGTTGGACTTGATGATCTTGAAGGGCTCTTCCAACCCAGGGATTCTGGGATTCTGTAGCTCAAACTTTCTAGACTTACTTACAGTTATCAAGAGACAGTCATCTTGGGGATAATTAACTGTTCTTTACAAAATTTAAGCTTTCTAAATGAATTATTATCCATAGACATTTAAAATAGAATTATGAAAATTCTGGTGTTACCTGCAGGCTTGTGAGATACTGGAACATACTGTAAATGTGCTTCGATCTACTTTACTGAAGAGACCTGGCAGGCAATCAGAACTGGGTTTTATGATTGCATCCCTTGAAGCTAAGTAAGCTGTTTTTTCTCTAAAATATGCCCAGCTTCTAAAATGCAGCTACATTGCAAATACATATATATACTTTTTACAATGCTCTGTTATTTTAGTATAGCAAATTCTGTGGATTCTCAAATATTTTTGTTCTAAGAAATTTATGTGGTGGTTTGATTTTTTAAAGTTTATATTTCTTTCCAAATTTCTGTATTTCCTTGCCAAATGATTGCATGTAGCCCTACTACCTGTTATTTTGGTAAACTAGATACCAAAGCCTATTGTGCATAGCTTGCAGTACAGGTTACCTAAAGATGTAATGTATATTTGCCTGTGCAGAGGTATCTGTTTGAACACTCCCACAACACTACTGTGGTCTACAGTATTGGGTTATTTCTGTTCTCACCATGAACCAAGAAGCCTGTTCATGGTGAAACTAAACAATGATTTTGGTTCCACTGAAATCCAAGCACAGAGACCTTAAAATGTGTTGGTGAAGGGAGAGAAGTATACAACACTTACACTCCTGTCTCTTTCCATAAATGGGAAGCTTTGCTATTAGAAAAGGAAGACTATTAGTAGTCTTCTCAATTCATCTGTATTTAGAAGACTGATTAGGCTTAAGATGGAATAATTAGATACATGGAACAAGTGATACTTCTTCTCTAATCTCAAAATACAATTTTTTTTTCAGAATTACTATAATTTGTAAAACACATTTGTAATGCTTTTTGTAGACTTCTTAGAATTTAAAGGAAGGCAGAGAGAAATATGTCTGTTCTCAAAGATAGCCTGTGCTTTCTGACTGCTATCTTGTGTTTTATTTTTATTTCTAGAAAAACACTTATTCAGATACATTTTGCCCAGGATCATGCGACAGTTAATGCCAATTCTGCTCAGTTGCCACACATCCTACGGGAATCCTACAATAAATTAGTTCAAGTTGAGAAGGACTTTTTTCATCATGGGCATAAAAACAACAGCGCTGAAATACTGCTGGAACGTGCAAATATTTGTAGGTAAGACTATACTCTGCTGAAGGCTATACCTCTACTGCAAAATTCTATTTAGGTTGAGCTAGTCCATGAAGTGTCTTGTTTACTTTTTATATAATTAAGATGGAAAAGAGCAGATAACATTGTTAGGTTTTATATATTGTTAGATGTCTGTTTGCATTCTTCATGTGTTCTGTATTCAGAAATGTACTGTAGAATCAAAAATTGTTACCACCGAAGACAGAGTTCTCTTTTGTCCTCTTTTGAGGTCAAAACAAGGAGTCAGGGTCTCTTAAGTCAGATTTTTGACTTTCCATTTTTAGACACATTTTAGCAGCCACACCAGTCATTCTCTAGTATTTACAGGCTTTTACAGTACTTACTGTTGAAAGTGTTCCTAGAAACTGCTGCAACAGTAAAAGTGCAAAACATGGTATGCTTGGAATCCCAGCTGTTTGCAAGGCACTCCTTAAAACAACTGAGATACATTTTGTGCCTGGTATACTGCCACTGTGGTCCTGCTAAAGACATACTCTAGAATATGATCTGCCTTTCTTCTCTTTGAGTCTTGGCATCTTCTTGCATTGCAACAGTACAGTTCCAAAAATAAGACCTTGTAAAAATAACTTGTAAGGGTTCACTTCTCCTACTGTAAATTTCAAAAACACACATATAAATTTAATATTTTTAAATCTATAATTAATCTATTTGATCTATTAATTAATAGATTCATTGTTTTATTATAGATGTTCAACAGTGTTGATACTGTGAAAATAAGCACATTCTTATGTTAGTTCTTTTGAATTTATGGTGGTGTTTTGTTTTTTTTTCAGGATGGTTGCCAAGCAGGAAAGGAACAAAAGAAGCAAACACAGTCACTATCTAGATGCTTTTAGCTTAGCTCAGAGAGCAGTATCCAAAACAGAGGAAGTATTTCATAGCGTTTGTAGTTTATTTGCATTTAATGAGGTATTGACATTTTTTTCCTTTAATTGTGGAAAGGAAATCTAGTTTAGTTGTAATATTCAACTCATTGTTGAATACCCAACTCATTGTTGGGTAATCTCATTTGGGGCTTCCAGGATTCATCTTCTTGTAATGATAGACATTCTTTGTATATAGAAGGAAACATTGCATGCCAAAAGAATTTGCAGTTGAAAAAGGGATGAAGAGAGGATTTGTTTGGTCTTTGCCAACTTTATTTAATTCTGGCATTTATCTAATAGCTACAAAAGAAAAAAGTATAAACTTGGAGATATTTTTGATTCTCTAAATACCTTGAAAATTTAAAATTCCTCAAAATATGTTTCTTCTCAGGAAAAACAAAAAGCCTTCACAAAACATTATTATAAATAAAGAATGTCTGTCTTCAAAATAGTATATTTTGGGTAATGAGTGCCTGCAGCCTACTTTGCTAGTGTGTATATAACATTCTTAGGTATTACATATTTGTACCTGGTACATAAAACAGGAAAAGCAAAACATGAAGCAAAAAACCAGCTGCTCGTATTCTATGGAGCTACTTTGATTGCCTTGTCATATATTTGACATTGAAGTTTTTCTTTTAAATTACTTAAATATCTTCATTGCAATATTTCTGCTCTGTCAAGGTGGTAATGCTAAAATGTCTGTTTCTTTGGCTAAAAGAAATACAACTTTTTAACTTCTTATTAGGTTAATTTGCAAAAATACTTGAAATTAAAATTCTACTTTATTTTGTATTTCAGAGTAAAAATGTTAGTATCCCATTAATGAGACAACTAGCTCTTAGAAAAATAAATCTTGTGGAAATTGTTTTGGATATTTTTCATGTTGTCATTACTGAGAAAAAGCCTAAAAAGGCGGTAGAAGCATCATTTCATGAATTTATGGAGGAAATCATCGTTGAAGACGATGCAATAGAACAGGTAATACAAAATATTTAGTCCTGTGATTTGCATAAAAGGTATAACAAGGTTTTCCATTACACAACTTCTTCCACTACTGAGGAAATGGGTTCCCACACCAGTCGTGTAGTTTTGTAGCAGTGGAGGTTGAAGTGTGTGGTTTTAGTCTTGGGGATGGTTTACTGGCCACCCTCCCGTTATCTAAGCCATGTTTTCCTTGGTACTGGTTGAACTTTGCTTATGGATGTTACATTGACATTTTTTTCCTAAATCAATTTTTAATGAATTTGTACATCTATTAAAGACAGCTCATGTGTAGTTGAAAGTATAATCACATTTAACGTATGTATTTGTATGTGAATATATATATGTTACATTTTTTAAAATACATTTTTCTGTCTGTGTGGGAATATTTGAGCAAATAAATATAAGTATATATTTTACCAGGGCTGGAAGTATATGAAACGCACCATGGCTCATATTACACTGGCTCAGTTAGCAGACATACAGAATCTTTGTATAGGCTGTCCCAACATCAAATCCAAATGCTTGTATCTAACTGGAAAAACCCTTCATTTACTTGCCATTAATGTAGATCCTGTACATGCAGAGATTTACTGGAAGCCAAATGTTACGGTATGCATTCTTTTCTTCAGTTAAATTTATTTTTCTGTGTAAAGTTTATATGCTCTAATGTTTTTTCTATGTACATTTGTATAAAAGCGGTTCTTTATGTAGAGTTAGGTTTTATATACTGCATGCAAGCCATAAGAAAAATGTATGGTGAAATGGCTAATTTCAAAAACATGCTTCTGCCTACATGCTGTCCTCATGTAGCTAATTTTTGATTTGTTTGTGAGATATACTAACTACAATATTTTCAAAAGAGAGAGAGAAAAATTCCTTGAATGCCTTAAAGGGTGAGTGAGGTGCGGTCTGTGAATCCATGCAATCAAGAAGTGTTGATTTGTAGGTTAAAAGCTTGGGTTTTTAAGTTCCTTTTATGTTGTAGTAAGACCCTCATGTAAAAAAAAAGGAGAGTTGATGGAGGCATTATAAATTCAGTGAAGAATTAAAGTTTTCAGAAGAAATGAGTGGAGGACAAATATGAGAAAGTTAAAACTCTTAGAGGTTGTGTGGGGGAGTCTTTTTAATTTATGTTGGTCATATTGCCTTCATAACATACTAAGAAATTTTGATGGTTGAGAGTATTACTAAAACTCTCACCATGGAGGAATTCAGGTAGTGATTTCTTTTAAGATTAATTCCATTTGCACATAAACTTTCATGAAAGAAATGAAGCCTGCATTACTTAATGGAGTGATTAATTGTTCATTTTTTTTTAACTGTGATGGGTAGGAAGATGCTGTATCACACATCAGAAAATCTTCAATGACTTCAGCAGAATGCAGTGAACAGGACATGACAGAGAGCGGTTTATCAACTAATAAATGTCATAATGATAAGTATAGGAGAAAAATACAGGAATTAAAGGTATATTACTTTATGAGCTTGCATTAGAATTTGAGTGCATTCTTTTCATGGAATAATAGTCAACTTATCAGTTCTGTTTATACTGATAACGGAAATGTTGTAACAAAAACTTGATCTTAAAAAGACAAAATCTGCAAAACACCTTCCAACAAACAGCTTTCATTTACTCTCTGCTGTGCAGCTCTGTCCTGTTCCTCAGTAGATTGTGTGGGAGCTCCTGAATAAGCTTATCCAGTTGCTCCCAGAAAGAAATAATTTCTCCTTCAGTGGTTTCCCACTGATTGAGCATGTAGCAACCAGGACTAGATGAGCAGGCAGTTTCTGTCTGCCTCACAGATACAACTTTTTAAGGGAGCATAACATTTTGCAGACCGGGAACAAAGAAAGAAATTACTTCTATCACAAAACATTTGTGAAATTCAGTGAGCTCATCTCTGTTAATTACTGCAGTTGAAAGCACACTAGGAATTGGGAATGTACAGTTTGTGTTGCTAGTAAAATCAGTAAATACTTGAGGTAAGAGATTTGTGGGTTAATTTGGACTACATATGATTAACTGTCCACAGAAACAATTGTATTGATTGTTGGTTCTGAACTGCTCATATTGCCTGGAACTTAAAGTCTGTTCTGCTGAGTACACATTTTATATTAACAGAAATTTCTTTGTTAGACCAAATATTTTAATGTTGTATAACAGATGTTGGTGTCTGCTAAAAATTAATCAGTATTTGCATATTTTGATCATACTTTAACTGCCTTAAAAAGAAAATGCATTAAAATTGCTCATTAAAAAGCAGTATTTATCTTCTCTAACATGCTGTAATTGGTGTGTGTATAACAAATACTTAATATTAGCCAATTTCAATATAAATATTTTTATTTTTTGTCATCTAGACACAACAAAGGATGTCTCAGAAGTATCTTTCTCAGTCCAGTGAGGCTTTGCTACAGTCTATGGCTATTGCATTCACTCATAATATTACTGATGTACTGGCTCTCGCTAGTTTGGAAATGGCTGAATGCTTTCAACAGTTTGATCCAATTTCAACTAGCCAGTTTTTGGCACTTCATCAGGTAAGGCAACTAATGTTTGTTCTGCTTTTCAGTGGGAGGATGTTTGAAGTTGCAAAAACTAACCTGTATTTGCATAGTCAGAAAATTGGCCATAGAGAACACATGAAGGGTTCTGTGTAAGAACCACTGTGTAATATAGGTCATCAAATATATGGTATATTTGCTAAGCTCAGAATGTTAGATCAGTAGTTTGTTAACGATTCTATTATCTGTTGTGTTTGACCTGACATTTTCCTTGATGATTGCATACATGAAAAAATTTTAATAGTAATAAATTACTGTATTGTCATTAGCAAAGATAAGACATTGCCACAAAATACAGTTTCATTGTTCCCTAACAAATAATTTAAAAAGTGTTTCTCTGGAGTTGTTCAGTCATTATTTTGAAGTGGATAATCCAGTTTACATACCTGCACAGTATGGTCTAATAGACAGCTTGGAGGTGTATGCATGTTAAATGTGCCTCCATCAAAGAGAAGATGCAGAATAGCTCTAGGGCTTATATTCCCTGTATCAGGAACAAATAACTCATAATTCCTAGTTCAAATGACAGGATTAGTGTGTTTGGTGAAAGAAAAGTTTATATAGTCTTGCCCATTATTTTGCTCTTCGTAGAAGTCAGTTGTGTGATACGATGGGTGTCCACTAAAGTACAGAAACAGAAAAGACTCAGCTTACTTGAGAGGCTAAGCTAAGAACAGAGTATTTACCATTCCATGTAGACCTTAGATGACTAAATGCAGGAACCTTGATGATAAATGTAGACAAATAAATCAATTCCAGCTATTTGTATTTAAGAACTCTTCCTTAGTTGTTGTCAGACTGTTTACAATAACTTATAAGAGCAAACAGCAGTCTTCTGCTAGTTCATCTCACCTTTCAAGGAAGAGAACTTCTCTTCAACATAGATATATATTATAAAAAACATAGTTTATATATTTATTAATTTTATTTTTGTGAAGGAAAATAAATAGATGTAAAAATTTTACAGAGTTGTTCAGTGTCTATGATGATGAAGAATGTCCTTCTAACGGCTACATCCAACACCAGCAGCTCTCAGCTGGCAGCGTTGCTGCATCTTCAGAATCAGTTAAAACAAAACAGAAACACAAGTGATCTTCTAAAATGTGTGGAACAGCAACTGACTACTAATTCAGTGGTAACTTTCTGAGCTGCTTATTAGGGGTTTATATATGTTATATAAATGCCCACAGAGAGATATATGTGTGTATACAGGGCATGGGTTGGTGATGCATTGGCAGTGCTGAGAGAGTGGTTGTACTCAATGGTCTCTGAGGCTTTTCCCACCTGAACAATCAGAGCCACCCCTGCACCTTCCCCTGCTACCAAAATCTTGCCATATAAACCAAATACAGTTTTATATAGTACTTGTTGGTGAAGTGTCTCTGGCAAAATTTTTTTCAAAAATAAATGTTGCCATGAATTATTGTACTCGTTTCCTTTGCTAATACTCTGCTATTATTTGATAGCATTTTAGCTTCAGAAGCTGTGTAGCGGCCATGAAAATCATATTGGTATGGAGAGTGGACTAAGATACAGTATTTGTAATTTGTTTCAAATAATATTTATATGTTGTTCTGCGCTGCACAAATATTACATGATCATAGAATGGTTGAGATTAGAAAAAAAATCTCTGAAGGTCATCTTGTAAACCCCTGCTCCTCAAGCAAGGGCCACCTAGAGCTTCTTGTTCATGACCATGTCCAGATGGCTTTTGAATTATCTCTAAGAATGGAGGCTCCACAGCTTCCTGGGACAACTTGTGCCAGTGCTTGCTTCCCTCACAGGGAAGCAATATTTCCTGTTGTTTGGACAGAGCCTACTGTCCTGGCACATCTGCTGAGTGTTTGGGCCTTTAAGTACGTTCTTTCCTAGAATTCCTATCAATTTTCTAATGAGAGAACTGAGAATGGGATTTATAAAGTCTATGAAAATAATAGTACTTTTGAACTACTGTACAGGCATGGAGAAACCTCTGTATTCCTGTTGAACATTTTAATATAGTGGATGAATTGCCAACCAGTTTCTACATAGTTATTCTCCAGCATTCAGAAGACAGGTATAAAAGTTCATCATTTTGATTTAGCACTGCTTGTTACAAATAAAGTCTTTTTTAATGTGGTTGAATATTGCCTTTCACTTCTAATTGTGATGGACTTGAATTTTAGAATAATGAACTAATTAATATATAAATAAAACTGCCTGCAGCTCAGTTGTATGTTTTCTGTTCTTTCAATTTCCCTAATTATCTCTTAAATCCGTAGAGGTCACTTGAAAGGTTTCAATCCATTCTTGATATCTTTCCTAAGTTCTGTTAATAGTTTCCCGCTTTTATTGCTTATGCTCTTGGAAATGTTAGAAGGGGTCATATTTAGCTTTATGAAGCCACCAATTATCTGATTATTGCACCTTAATTTGCTGCAATAAACTAGCTCATAAACTGAGTTATAGCAACTGACTATGAGAGCATTCACCAATTTTAAAAGTCTTTAACACTTGTCATGGGAAAAATAGAAACCTACCTTATTGCTTACACAGTAATAGAAGAATTTACCTTAGCACTATCAGTTTGTTCCAGCTAGAATTGGCAGGTTTTTGCACCCGAGGTGGGGGTAGTTACTGCATCATAACAGTATTTGTGAGCACATTAAATTAGAGGGCAGTAGTTACTTATGTAATAAATTTGAGTCACATAAACAAGGCTGGACAGTCAAGTAATCTATTCAGCACTTTTCTGGTTTCCACAGATCACAGCTGTACAGTTCATTGATCGAGATACCTGAAGTAAGTGCAAAGCAGAAAGGAAAACTCACTCAGCGGATGGGTAAGTACCTCTCACTTCTAAGAAACAAAAATCATTGCACTGATGTTATGAGAAGGCTCATATCTTTCACTGTTGCACTTAGCAAAAATTTTAAATACTTTTTAAAAGAATTTTAACTCTTCTTAATTACCAAGGAACATAAATTCATAAATATGTGTCTCATTATCAGATGTCATGTATCAAGTCACAATTTTTATCATTTTTGTTTGTATTTGAAGGCTGAAATTGTTACAAATAAATAAGAGCTTTTTTCATTGTACATTTCTGTCTATATTTTGTGCTTATGTATATCTATCTATATTTTATTTTCGAAGACTACCATGACTAGAAACTGACGGTGTTTGTACAATCATTTCTTCAAGTACAAATATGTCCCAAAAAGACTCTTAAGAGGGTGTTATCCTTCTTCTAATAGTGCAGGCAAAAGTTTCTCGATTTCCTGTGAATCCTGATGTGTTTCATATTCTGTTGGAAAAAATGCGTCTTTACAAGCAGCAAAAGATGAAGAATCATCTTAAACAAACTGTTATTCACAACTTGCAAGAGTGTGTCTCTGAAACAGATGTGGTAATGTATTTTATTACCTTATATTTAAAATTGGATGAAAGACATGTACTAAAAATATGATAGATATTCTTTATGCAGAAATTTTCAATTCATTCCAAGTGTGGCATCCGTAGTCTTCACACTTACTATATGCTTTGTATTCTGCTTCGAAATTTAATCTTACTGTGCAATAGTTACTGTATTTGTCATTCAGGAGCTTTGAAACGTTCAGTAGTTGATCAGAATTAAAATTATGCAGTTGAGAACAGTTTACCTGAAAATGTGCCATATTTCAGAGATTTCAGGCAGCTGGCACACTCTGGTGACTGGCGCTTGATGAAGGGCTAGAACTTGGGATTCAAGTTCCTCTCAAGAGAAGAGGGCAGGGCGGCTGGCTGGGGAAACTTGGAGCCTTCTCAGCTAGGCTGGGCACTGCTGGCAGGCTGGGTGACACACAGAGCAGGGCCACTCTGCTCCTCTCGGGCTGGGTGACACACAGAGCAGGGCCACTCTGCTCCTCTGCCTGATGCTGGCTGCAGACAGGCACTCGTGGAATTTGCCCTGAGGATGTCCAGGACTGTGAAATGTAGCCTCTTGGGGGAAAAACCCCACTCATAGCAAGCCCCCAGAAAACCACAAAAGAAAATCCAAAAGGGGAGCCTCCACCTGCACTGCCTCAGCTCTACAGCGAAAACCAAGAGGCAAGAGAGAGCCAAGAGGCAAGAGAGCTCTGCTTGGGCGATTCTGACTTTTCCAAGGGACTGGCACTCCCCTGCCCTGTGGTTCTGGTTCCGGCTGCAGGGCCTGAAAGAAACAGTGACAATTTTGGGCACAGATAGATATAGGATACAATATCGGTTTGGGTTACCCTGCACATTGACAAATCTGGTTCTTGAATTATAATTGTGTTTTATTCATCATGTTACAATCTTTCTGTTAAAACACCATGTATTGCAGATGGTTGAAGTGTTGATGATCATTTTCCCTTTCCATGGCCAGCCTTTGTTGTATTGACAAGTTTGTAACAATTGCTGTATTTGGGTCGGTAAAAAAAAAAGTGCTAAGATAGTGTCAGGTTGAACAGGTGAAAAAAAAAGCCAGACGAGAAAAAGTTGACTTAGGTTTTTAAAAAAGCCTATGCATTAAACTCACAGAACTTATGCATGCACCCTGTACTGAGCCACACAAGCCTTGGAGGAGGAGTTCATTCATTAACACCAACACTCTTCACCATTTAGTTGAGTTCGTTTGTCCAGTTAGTGGATTTGTGTCCATCTAGCTTGGATTTTACAGACCTCAGTTTTCAATGTCTTTCTCTCCTACATAATTCTATTTTCTCCTTATCTATTTTCTTCATTCTGATTAATTTTTTCCCTAAATTGGCTCCACTGATCTCTGCATATGCTTTCATTTGCTTCTTTTACATTCATCATACAGTTTCTGTTGACTTCTCAAAGTTGTCGTTATGCAGTTTCTTCTAATTATTTGAAATAACACATTATAATTTCTTTCTGCTGTAGTTTTCTGCCATTCTCCATTGAAATTGCTGAAATACATTAATTGTTTAAATAATAAGTCTTGACACCTTCTAGTATGAGTTATGTTAGAGTATTTTGCAAAATGCTGATACAAAATTTTGAAATAAAGTAGTTTTGAAACCAACCTCTTATATTTTCTGCTTTATGACCTTTCACATTATTTTATTTAGTCTCTGATTTAACATATTACAAAATTTATATATATAAAATGGTATTTAACAAGGATGGACATTGAAAATATTCTAATTTTTGTTTCTATGTGTGTGATAGACTCCAGCAGAGAAAACAGGTGGTAGTGAGCTTGATTTGACATCAGATTTCTCTGAAATAATAGAAATCATGGAAGACTATCTGAAACCAACACTGTCACAGTTTGATTTTTCTGCTGCCAGGTAAGCTTTATTGACTTTTGTTATAATTTGTGAAAACAGAACTGACCTCAAGGCCCTCAAATAAAGGAATGGTTTTAGCAAGGATATGCTGTTGAATGAATGTTTCATGTCTTGAAAGAGAGTATATTCAGGATATGTCAGACTAAGAGACTGAGCAATATGACAG
Organism: Dicaeum eximium; assembly: GCA_013396995.1. NCBI lineage: Eukaryota > Metazoa > Chordata > Aves > Passeriformes > Dicaeidae > Dicaeum > Dicaeum eximium. The sequence goes on along the minus strand of VWZP01004510.1, from coordinate 333,948 downwards.
ACTAATGACCATTTCTGAGAAGCACTGTTCTCCAGCTTGAAGTTACACTTAAGTTGAAGCTCAAGATGCAACTTTATAATTAAAATGTTTAAATTAAAATGTTTAAATTAAAATGTTTAAAGATGATATTTCTAAAGGACAGGAACTCCAAAGGGAGCATGTCCTTTGTGTAAAATTGTACTGAAACTGAAGCAGAAATTGGAGCAGGTAATATTTTCCATTAATTTCCTCTTCCCAGAGAATCCCAGTATGCATCAGTTTCAGCAGCTGAAACGGGAAAAAAGAAAGTGAAAGATAAGGACAGCAAACAAGTTGGAATGCAGGGTATGTGATTCTTTGAGTTGTGTGTGTGTGTGTGGACAGATACCAAAATCCAGTCATTTCAATTTTAATTTTATTTAAAACAAGGAGAGGACAAAGGCTTTAGCATTGTTTTCTCTGTTTTATTTTCTATATCAAGTCAAATATTTCAGTATACTTTCAAAGACAGATTTAGATGCTGGAGCAATGCTTCTGCATTTATTTAGAGTCTTCAAAACCATACAGTCTGTAGACACCTAAGTGAAATGGCTTCATCACAAACTGGTTTTTCAGGAGAAAAGCTGGAATAAAGACCTTTCTTAAGCCACTAGATGTCCTTGTTTTGTCTTTTGTTTTGCTTTTAGCTTTATGGACTCTCACGGGTTGTTAGCTTGCCTGCAAGCCTAATGCTACAGGATGTCTCTAAACACATCTCAAGAATACACATCTGCAAAAACTGGATAAATTATCTCCCATGCATCTGCTCTTTCTCTATAGAACAGAAATATTGCCATAATAATATTTAGCTTTTTTCCCTAAATAACAGAAACAAAATTTTTCTACAGAACAGCACAGTATTGGATAAGAGTGCCTTTACAACTCTATTCTGTTTAGCCAGTCACTGCTGTGGCAATTTTGCATTTCCAAACATTGTTTTCCTGAATGTATTGCATATACCTGGACTTGGACCTGAGATGGTTGGTTGTTAATACAGGGATGTTTTTCCCTCTGAAGAATTGGTGCTAACAAGTGCATAGAAATTTGAGAACATCTTAAGAGTAATGATACAAAAAGAAATATTTTTTCTTAATGGACTTAATCCACAGTACAAGGAAGTTCATGTGTCATACAATGGAGGAATCATGGGTTTTTACATTCAGCTGCAATTGTTTATATACAAACTGAGAACTAAATTTCAGTCATGTTCTGTCACATCTCTTTAGATACACCTGTGGATTTAGGATTGTGTGTGGTGTTACTGGGGGATACATTATTTATGGAATTGCCTTTGGAAGCTCTGAGTATATTTAAAGAGGAAGGAATAAGTTCTGTTTCCAGAGATTTTTCTCTACAGTTTCTCTACAATCGTCTACATTGGACTGAGTCAGGTACTATTAGATAACCATTTTTTCCTTTAGCATAATGATGCATTAAAAAGATACTTAAAAATTTAAATATGAATTGTGGTGTATATTCTACTGGAAGACAAGCACATGCAATAGGTTTCCAGTATCTTAGGTGGACTAGACAGTGGTAATACGATCTCAAGCTTCCGTGAACTTCCAAGCACTCAGTAATAACTGGCTGAGATGTGCTCTGGGTGATACTTATATATACAGTGGGAAACATAGGACAGTTTTCTGTGCTTTTAAAAATTCCCTTAGAGAAATAAAAAATCCAATTCAAATGCAAAACTTCCTTTTCCTTTAGATCTCTGTATCTCCCACAGAAACTTCAGTTATTACATTAACATCAACAATTAATAGATATGATAAATTACTGAGAAAGTGCTTTGATGATCACTGTTCAACTCTGTCCAAAACTGGCAGTGTAATGAAGCATTTCATGTGTAAGGGATCACATTTCCTCCTTGTCTTCCACTTCAAAGCCTTTATTTTTAGGCAAGAAGATTGGGGTAATGTCCTTATGTTGCTGTGTTTTGAAACGAATTTTTATTTCTTTATTTCAGTCTGTTGTTACTATTTTTATTATTGCTGCTAGTAGTAGTATTACTAGTAATACTTCATGATATTAAATACACATAGTCGTTCAAGGACATTTATTTACTAAAACTGCCTATATATTAATTTTTTTTCTTTTCATTTTCACAGAGACTGAATTAAAAAAAAATGTTGAAATATCTAAAGAAAAAAGCACAAAATCTCATCAGAAGAAGAATGCCCAAATGGTGAACTTTCCACATTTTTTGTAAATAACCAGAAAACTTGCATAGAAAAGTGTGAAAGTGGGTTGCATCCTCATTATGTGTGCTAGAATTCTAAAGTGGAATGAATGTCTCATAAGTCCCTCAGAATCTTGCTTCCTATTGATTTTGCGATGGGTTTTTATTAGAAGAATCACACTTTATAAATGGGATGTATTTAATCACCCATAACGGAAGCTGCTTAAAGTTACTGAAAATAATTTCTGCAACAAAATAGTCTATTTAATATAGTGAATACATATGTTTTACATATAAATCTATATTTATTAATTTAAATGTATATATGTGTAATATATGTATATGCATTGTAGCTAGTGCAGAATAGTTTATTAATTTCCACTGCCAATTGAACACCAGATCAAAACTTTGTTAGTTGTTTGACCTGTGTTTCTCTTAGTTGTTTGACACAAATAATGCAATACTGTTAGTATTTAATTGAAATTTTAACACATAAGAGAATATGTATTATTTTTAATTGTAGGGAGTTAATCGTGATCTGCCTTCTAATTGCTTGCCTGTTGATAGACGTAATTTAAAATGTATCCTTTCACAACCTGTTGGCTAAGTGTATCAGCTAAATTTCCTTCTTCTGTTGTTTGAATACATTGTTTGTGATTAACTATTTATCAGATATTGTGGACCCCTATAATGAAGGAAGAGAAGCAGGTAATATATATTAAATAATATTTCATTCACAGTTTACCTGTGGAATTTAAATTGTTTTGTACCAAAAATGAAGTTATGACATCAAGATGTTGTCAAAAAAAAGCCTTCCTTTTCATCAGAACAGCACAGCTTATTACCTGTATATGGTGCATCTGGGAAACAGTACAACAGCTAATGGAGGTTTTTAGCTAAATCACAGAATAACAGACTGGTTTGGGTTGGAAGGGACCTACAGACTCATCTCATCCCACCCCAGCCATGGCAGGGACACCTCCCACTGTCCCAGGCTGCTCCAGCCCCAGTGTCCAGCCTGGCCTTGGGCACTGCCAGGGATCCAGGGGCAGCCACAGCTGCTCTGGGAATTTCCCCCCTGTGCCAAGGCCTGCCCACCCTCCCAGGGAACAATTCCTTCCTGATATCTAACCTAAACTGACTATGTTTCAGTGTGAAGCCATTCACCCTTGACCTGTCACTTTATGCTCTTGTAAATAGTCTCTCACCATCTGTCTTGTTGGCTCCCTTCAGGTGTTGAAATAGTTATTAAGTCTAAATGCAATGCAAAAGAAATCAGTAGCATAACAGAGTGTGTCTCCATGTGCTTCCAGTTCTCCTTCACAGCAGATCAATATAAAACACTTTATGTGCTCATTATCTGACTCTAGAGTGTATCTTTTAACTTGTACTAGTATGAAAATATAGTCAAAAGGAGAAAATGGTTTATCATTAAATGTGCAATGTCCTTGGAGAGAAGAGGTGATTTTAGAGTCTTGTTTTCTGAAATCAGGACTCTGGAAACTCAGTTTATCCACCCACTTGAGTCCTCTCTGAGCCTCTGCAACAGAACCATATGAGCAGTACTGGTTTTTAATTCTTTACCAATTTTTCAGGGTACCTTAGATTTTTTCTTTGTGTCCTTAACCTGTATACCAAATAATCCTTGTTCATTATAAAAGACACCTTTCAAATGGGCATCTCAGTTTTACTCTGAAAATGTCACAATTATTTTAATTTTAGAAGCCAGACTTAGGTTTCAAAAAACATGAAATCTGATGATGACTTAAACTCCCTAAATATGATAGTACCATTTTGAAGGTATTGAAATTGAGATTGCCCAAAGTAGTTTGTAGTATGTTACATTCACAATGATGAAATTTTGTTGTTACAGAAGCTTCAAATCCTTCCCAAAAAATACAGGAAATACTAGAAAAATACCATGACTTATTTAAACTGCAGTGGGAAGGTGTTATTGGCAATATATGCGCTCCAAGGTATGTAATAGTCTGTCTGCTTTCTTGTTTTATCCATATTTCTTGTTCAAGATTGTGCCTATTTTTCAGAAACTTTGTTCATAAAATAGGGTCACATTTTGCTGAGCTGATAAACACGTAGCAAACCGTTTTTGTATCAAACACAGAGCTAGATTTGTTGGCAGAATATCTAAAATAGAGTGCTGCAAGGTGATTTAGCCAGGTTGGTTTTGTCAGAGTTGCTGTATATGTAAATAATCTAATTTTGATAGAAAGTCTTCCGGTGCAGTCTTTGATGAATACATATATGTGAGCAAAAGTGTAATTTCTGGCTTTGTTCATATTGGTTTGTAAATTCAAGTAGTAAAACCATAGCATGTCCATGCACCTTCAGCCAACTGTAGATGGGACTGCAGGTTTCAGAAGCAGAGAGTGAAAGTTCAGCACACAATTTCCAATTTCAAACTTCCAAGCTTCATTGATCATGAAGCTAATACCGTTTTATGGAGTCTACTTATAAACACAACTCATTCTTTATAGAAATACTTTACTTTTAAGATCATAGCCATAGAGGAATAAAAGGAATCTCAAGAAGTCAGACAGTTACAAACCCTATAAGACAACATGACCATCGCTGGACCTTCCTTCCTAACACTAGTTTAGCAGTCAGTCCTTTGGGATTTTCTCCACTTAGCTAATACCACTGAGTAGGTACTCTAGTATTTTTTCATAAAAATTGCTGAGATCATTATTACCAAATTGCAGTTTTTGCTCCCAGCTGGCCTGATTATCCACATCTCTTTTCAAAAAGTAATTGCTCATGTCCTGGTGGGTATGGAGGGTACACATGACTACTCTCTTTGAATGTTAGACAAAGACTATGTTTTAAAGCTGTACAATGCATGCAGCGTTGATTTTTTTGTTTTTTCGATGGAGAAGCTGGTATTTATCTAAAAATACACTGTGCCTCTTGCTCACTATGAGATGTTACTGAGTAATCATTTTAATACAAGAGCATAGTATTAATAATCTGTATGAGTTATTACACTTCTCACAGAATTCTGCAGCCATGTTTATCTTCTTGCTTTGCATGCTGACTTTTGTTATAGTTATTTCTGGAGTAAATAGCACTGAACTGTTTGCAATGAATAATGTTTGAAAAGTATGCTTGTAAAACAGTGAAGTAACTGAAGTACATGAAAGTAACTGCTTTTCTTCCTTCTTCCTTCCTTTCAGCCAAGCTGAATGGGAGCGGCTGCTGACGAGCTGTAGTGCATTTCTCTTCTATGGGATGGAGAGATTCCTGTCTCATGTGTTGCTTAATTGGTTGGTTGCTATGAACATCCCAAGTAAGATAACCAAATTGAGAAATATTTTTAATTACACCAACTTTTGTTGATGTGTCCTACTGTATCATTATCATGGTATTGATGTTGGCAAATAAGGGCTTTTTTCTAGATCCAAGGTTTTTAGTCAGAGAAGTTTTGGATTATGTAGGTTTTATTCTGTTGCACAGCCTTCTTATTAATCCTCACAAATAAACTTACTCCTTCTACACTTCCATGTGTTGGAATTTATTAGATTTCAAAAATTAATGGTTTTCTCAGTAAACCATCTCCTTTTCTTTGGAATTTAGTATTTCGTTGCAAGGTATTTTTTAATGGTAAGAACAACATCTTCAGTGCCACTTCAAAATTTGTAAGTCTCTGCTGAGGCAAGCAAGAATTGTCCATCAAGACTGGGTTAATGCTGCTATTACAGAGCGCTTGTAGGCTATGAGAAGGTATTTTTTCTCTATTTCTTCACAACTAATTAGTCTTTCTGTTGTAGCATAAGGCTTAGATTCAGCACCGGGTTTTCAGATTAACAATCTTCATTTCTCCTGCTATTTTCCTTTGTACATCTGGAAGAAGCTTGATTTCAGAGTTGTGCTGAATTTGTCAGGATAGCTGTATTGTGTTGACATGTGAAAGTGAGGAGAGTACACATCAGATTGTGAAGCCATGTAGAGCAACAGGAAGCTTCTTCATGAAGCTTTGATTTTAAAAATTATTTAAATATCTATATGTAGATACTACAAGAAATCAGGAAATATCTTTTTTCTATATACATGGATCAGGTCTGAAGATGGTGTTTCAGATATCCATAGACCAGATATTTACAGGTCTGGGAACTTCTGGAAATTTGTTAAACCTTGCCCTTTTTCCTACTCTTAAAATATGCCAGGATTAATTCTGTCTGAAATTTCTGAAAGCTCTAACCTAGACCAGATATTATGAAGTATTCAGTTTGGTCATTTATATGATGAAATAAAATATATAGTTACTAAACATGAGCATGAGACCAGGCTGACAAAGAGAATGCAGTAGTTTAGCAAATCCTGAAATGCAAGATTATGATACAAATTAACTTTGCTTTATGTGGTATGTAATTTGGGAAAGTCTAGTGTGAGATATTATACTTCAGGGAAAATAATCAGTTAATCATTAATAAGGAATGCCTGCAAGAATGACTGCTTAAGGGGCAGAGTTACAGAACAGACTCAAGAGCTGGATCACAAATTAAAAAATGTACCCTTGCTAGTGTTGAAAAACCCCCAAGGTCTGTATAGGGGTGGCTATACAGGAGTGTCACGTGCAAGCTGTGTAAAATAATTTCCCGCTCTACGTAGTATTCCAAAGGTCTCAGCTGAAGAAAAATATCAACCACTTAGAGTAAATTATGCTGGAGAACTTTAGGAGGGTTCAGAAGGCTGTACCACAGCTTTTGTGCTTAGTTTTATTAATAGATATGTATGTGCATTGATATGTTTACATTTAATGTAAACATGTAAGGCATTTAAAACATACTTTCAGAGGAAAGACTGACATATTGAGAGGAGATAAGATAGAAATTTTAAGTGTGTCAAAGACTTTTCAGGCAGAAAAGTAATTTACTTCTCATCTGCTTGGGATAGGAGAAAAAGTAACAGATTTAAGCTACAGCAAACCAAACAGTAGGCAAAACCTTTTAATTCTGAGAGTATTCTGAGTTATTTCACTGGAGACCTTTAAAGAAAATAAGGCATTTTAGGAATGTAACTTGGTTGTAAGTTGTGGAGAGGAGCGGTGATATAAAAAAATTTCAATACTTGCATACCATAAACTTTTCCAAGAGTTCATACCTACAGAGTTGGGTCATACAGGTTGTAATAAGATGGTATGTGGACTTCATTACAAATCAGCTAACGTGGCATAGGGGAAAAAAACCCTGCAAAACACTATGGAAAGTGTAGCAAAATTACATGAAATAATGCTGGGATTACTTTATTAGTGTACATTTACGTGACACTTGACAATTGTGGCTGAAATCTGTAGATTTTATACTAGTGCTTTAGACTGTATTCAAGAAAGTAATTAACTTACAAAAGGCCTGATTTACTTTAATTATTATGTTGGGTGTTATTATCAGTGCAAACACCATTGCTGTATTTTTTTCCAGAATGCCGCTTGGTGATTCTTCTGGATCTGGTAAGATCACAGCAAAGTTACCAAAGAATTACAAACTCTGATATGCACAAAAGGTAGGTAAAGTCAATTTTGGTAAAGTCCACAGTAAGATAATTATTTCAAAGCAAAGTTAAAATTTTGAGCTATGAATATTATCCTTTACTTTGCAAGTAAAAGAGATTCTTTATAGGACTAAATAGGATGAAAGCTGTTAGAAGGCAATGATAAGAAAATATGACATAGAAACCTTGCTACATTACACATACCTCACAAGTCTGACAACAAGATTCTGCGAATGTTCTAATTGAATATGTAAAATTTTCCTTTAACAGATAAACCGCCAAGAGTCCCTCTGAGGGTTCATACATGGAAAAATTCAGCAATCAGATTTTTATTTAAATAAATTATTATGGCATGTAAAATAACCTGTTCAGAATTTTTAATATTAATTGCAGCTTTTTTTTAATCTTTAAAAGCATTTCAGTATTTTCATTGCCTTTAAGTTGACAGGTGGTAGGGTTTACATTCTTTTATTGCATGTCTATGATGAATTTTTGACAGATGCCACAGTGTCCTAATTTTATTCATTGATTATTTAGTCCATGCTGAATTTTCAGATAACCTGATCATACTTTTGAGGGATGAGATGCCTTGCAGAGGGATGCAGATAGACTGGAGCACTGGGCAATCAACAGTGACATGAAATTTAAGAAGAGCAAATGACAGACTCTTCACTAGCAGGACACAAGTGTAAACCTGGGGAGGGGTGGCTGGAGAGCAGCCCTGCAGAAAAGCACTTGGGGCTGAGCCAACAGTGTGCCCAGCAGCAAGTGAGCAAAGCACATCCTGCGGACATAAATATCTCTTGACTTTTCTAATTATTCATTCCATGAAGAAGAAATAGAAAAAAAGTCTCTAAAAATACTGTTCAATTAGAACAACAATGCATAAGTTAAATCCAGTTGTGTGTAAGATAGGTTATACACACATCTACATATGTAAATATATAGAGATGTCTGAGTGTATAAACACACTCCTGCTATTTTTTAAATCCTTTTTGATCCCAGCCATTTCGTAAAGTAAACCAAATCACAATTCCTTAAACTAGTTTTTCAAACTCAAAAACTGTGAAGTCTCAGTTTAATAGTTTAGTGAATTTATCAATAAGAATTACATGTTTTAAGTCCAAAAGCTTCCTGAAAATTTAGAATAACATTCATATAAAAAATGAGTCACATAAACTCCATAGACAATGAGATAGCATCTCCTCAAAAGATTGCAGAAAACTTTAATTATCATCTTTTGATAAAGTTACTATGAAAAGCAGATCTGAAGAAAACCAAAATGCAACCTTCTCTTTATTGCAGTTTCAACCTTAGAGTATCACTCCCCTTTTATGACTAAACTAATTATACCAAAGATACTTACTGAAATATTCAGCAGTAAAAACTCAAATCCCACATTGCATGTGATTTGCTTTTAAGCCTCCAAATCAACACCATACTTACGACAAAGAACAAGGTTTAAGTTTCTGCAATATTTTATGTCTAAACATGTCTTTTCACACCTGTTTCCCAATATTTTGACTGTCTTACAAAAGGTATTCTGCAGTGTTTTGTAAAAGTTAGGGTGTTATTACTCCTTTCAAATTTCAGAGATGTCCAGAACTACAGTAATATGACAGAGAGTAAACCCCCTGGTAAAATTGCATCATGAAAAAATGTAGAGAGAAGGTCACCTGAATTCATTGTACTGAATTCAAAGTGCTGTATGAATGTTGGAAAACACTTGATGTTCAGCATACAAGAAAATGCACTCTGACATTCTTTCTCCTTCTATTAAAAAACATTGTATATTTGGTTATATTTTTATGTCTTGTGTGCATTTTTCTTTTATTGATCACACAATTCTGATCTTCTTTAGTTGTCTACGTATTGCTCTAGAGAGACCAACAAAGACAGCAATGCTTCTGAGCCTTGCAGGTGTTGGTTCTGTAATAGCCATGCAGTGGTACACAAACTTGGAGGAGAATGCAGAGAGGCTGGAGACCTTGTTTGAGAGTAAGTGTTTGTGTTTGTCTCCGCTGGTGTGTGCCAGACCCTGGCGTGGGTGCTCAGGGGTTGTGTATCTGCCTGGCTCCTGTCTCTTCGTTGCTCCTTACCAAATTCTGCCTGGAGTTTCCACAGCAGGTGAACTGCATGCAGGAGCCACCATATGGTTGACAGGTGGATCTTTCACACAGAGCAGTAACCTACGTAACACAGATTTGGTGGGATTTTATGGTCACATGGTAAGAATAGGATTTATATGGTCAAAAGCAATGCCTTAGGACATGGCCATCTGTAGTTACATGAACTATGGGGAAAAAAATCCCATGGATTAATTTACATCTGCACAGATACATTGCTTAAAACTGTAAAGGTATTCTTTTTCATTAAGTTTTAAATGAAAAACCATGTCATGGTGAAAGCACCAGGCTGTACGGTTGATATTTTCTTGTTTTTCAAAACTTTCATTAAAAACTCACAGAAACTAACATTTCTTTCCAGATTTGCTGAGCATTGGTAAAACGACTGGGCAGACAGTTCATGTTCTTCAGAAAAACAGAAGTCACAGGGAAAGGGATTCCATAAAAAGTAAGAATTAAAAGGCTTAGTATGAAAGACTGCTGATAAACACTAACTAGAACCTTTAGATAGGTAGTTCACAGGTGTAAGTGCAACCTTACAGATGAGCTATTACAATTTTTTCTGAAACTTCTTAAAAGAGCTGAGAGTTGGAAGACCACTCACTGATACAATATCATAATTGGAGTATCTATATTTTATATAGATAAAATTTTGGGGAGGCTTTGACATAGCTGACCGAAAGCTAAAATTTTTTCTCCACTGAAAAAGTAAGGTAGCATTACTAACAAGGTAAATCAGGAGCACAAAATAAACAATATAAATGGTATAGGATTATAAACTGCAAAAAGATCAGTAGGGTCTGCAGTGATTTTAGACAGTCTGCATTGTACAGGGCATACTAGACATAATAAATATCTGGCATCTTGTTGGAGAGAAGAATTTCTGAGCAAAACGATTTCTAATATACTGTCTATAAAATTGTACTGCTAATTTTCAATGTACAGGACTTACTTACCTTTTAAAAATAAGATTTAATAAAATAAATTTTATTTGTAGCTTGCACTGTCATAGAATTGAAGAGAGAAAGAGCTCAGATCAGAAATATACCCTAGTTTTCTGTTTTCTCTTTCAGAAAATGCTTCTTTAATATAGTGACAGTTGATAATATTTTTAAAAGAATGTAAAAGAACCACAAGTATTAATCAAAGAGAAGATGTGTTAAATGATGGCACTTACACCTTCTTATATTTAGTCATATTCAGAAATAACAATGGTTTTCAATGTATTTTTATAGTGGAAGAAGATTCTCACAGCTCTACTGGAGACAAAATAGAAGAGCAGTCTGTTTGCACTTCCTCAGATCTTCCTGCAATTCATCCATCATTTTTTAATTGTGTGCTCTATGGTTTACCCAACATAATTCTGATGTAATTTGTGTCCATCTTTTCATGCTGATGCAGGGAGAGGTGAGATTAAGAAAATATACATATTGCTGTTTCAGATGTAAGCAGTTTGATATTAGAATAAGTGTAAGGAAAATAAAATATATAATTCAGAAATTTCAGTTAGTACTCTAAGGTTTTTTTAGCTAGGTGAATCCTTTAAAAAATCTGTAAGTACCAACATATTTTAAAGAAAAGTGGGCTTGATGCATGAATAGAATTGGAATGTATCAATGTCAGTGCTTCCATTTGGAAAAACATTTCCTTGATGTATTTTCTTTTCACATGGACAATTCATCAGAAACATAGCTAGAAAATTTACCAAGTGACCTTATTCTGAATGAACAGATCTTTTTATATGGAGGTAGTTGTAGTTTAATTAGAAAATTAGTTTAATGTTAAATAAAATGGTTAATAATTTTTGCTTTCTTTATTTTCCTTTGTTTTTCTTTAATGACATTCCTGACATAATTCCATCCCAATATCCCATCCAGCCCTGCCCTCTGGCAGTGGGAGCAATTCCCTGTGTCCTGTCCCTCCATCCCTTGTCCCCAGTCCCTCTCCAGCTCTCCTGGAGCCCCTTCAGGCCCTGGCAAGGCTCTGAGCTCTCCCTGGAGCTTCTCTTCAGGTGAGCACCCCCAGGTGTCCCAGCCTGGCTCCAGAGGGGCTCCAGCCCTCAGAACACCTCTGTGGCCTCCTCTGGACTCTCTCTTAATACTGGGGACTCTTGAACTAGATGCAGTTCTCTATCTAGACTTTCACAAGAGTGAGAAATTGTTTTTATTATATTAAGCAATAAATTGTTGTAATTAAATCAAAATATTAAATTAAAATATTTTAAAATTAAAAATACTTATCTGATATTTTGGGAATTCTAAAGTATTCATTAATTTGCCTATGAGCTCTTAATTTTTACAATATTATATAGTGTTCAGCAACCTGGAGGAAAAAAAATCCTACTGGCTAATGATCCAGAAATAAATTACAGTAGATACACCTTAGGACGTATGAGTTCTCTTGTCGAATGACGTTGGCACAAGCCCAAACAACAAGAATAAGAGCTTCTGAAAATATTTCATCTACGTGGCACTACATCATTCCCATGCACTGTATTCATTCATACGAGAAATATTAAGCCGTTAGTGCTATTCCGTGTATGAAGGGCTTTAAAATAACTTTCTGAATTATGCCTCAGCAACATAACAAATCACACTATCAATTAGCTTTTATAACAGAAATGACATTTCATAATATATTTTAGCATGAAAAGAATTGGTCAGCTAAAATTTATATAATCTGAAAAATGTGAGGAGGAAAAAAAATCATGGTGAATTTATTGATGATATTCTAGGACAAGAACATAATTTGAGTTGTACATAGCTGTGCAAGAAAAGCGTGTGGTTCTAAATGGTCTGCACTAAAGAGCTGCAGCAAGTTTGCTACAAAATGATAAACCAAAAGAGAAGCTCTGTCATTAGTCCCTGGTGTAACTCTTTAAAATTATACTGCCTTGAGCAGTCATTCAAGGATTCTGTGCCCCGTGTGCGTCTCCCCAGAGCTGCCACGGCTGCTCCTGCCAGCACGGCTGCTGTCCCTGCTGTGGGTGGGGTGTGGTGGAGCAGATGCCAAACGGAGCAGCTGCTGCTGGAGGTGTTTGTAGGCAGGGAAATTAGAGCAGATTTGAGTGTGGTCTACAGATCATTCCATACAGATCATTCCCATCATTATTTAAGACCATTCATCTTGAGTTTGAACACTAATTTAGTGATTTTACAACCTTCTAAGCCTTCCATCCTGTGCTTTGGCACCGTCTGACCTGGAAGCTCTCCTGAAACAGGGTATCAGAGGGAATTCAGCCTTCCTGTATGAGTGTAAATCCTTTCTTCTCTTGCATGTGGATGAAAGACCAGCTCATCACTGTAAAGTCACCAGGAAGTCACTCATCACTTACAGTCCCTCTTGGGTATTAATTTAGGCCTCCAAATGCAGTGTCTTCATGAGGATATAGTGACAGACAGTTATCAGCATGGGCTTTAGGGATGTGGTCGAGTTGAAACTGAAGGCGTGCTTATATGCCCTGAAATATTTACTGGTTGGTGGAAGACCCAGATTGGTACTCAGGTGATAAATTGATGGAATACTTTTCAGCCAGTGATAGAAGAGTGTGTGGGGATTTTCATGAACATGGTAGCATCCTTTTCAAAAGTAGCAGACACAATAATCTTCATTTCAGAATAAGAAGAGAGGAAACGTATTTAATATATTGCAGTTTTCCAGATAATTACTTAAGACTTCTAGTTATTTATGATTTACGAGGAATGATTTTTGATCACTTAATCCCATTTTTATAAAAATGCAGTATGGAACGTTAACAATATTGCTGGTGGATAAAATATCAATTATAATATTCCCTGAAATAGTAATCTTGATACCTATTATTATATATATGTATACTTTAAAATGTATACATACTTTATATGTATACTAAAATAAACATTTTAAGTGCAATAGCCCATCTATGGAGAAATGTTTTCTTCCTCTGCCAAAAGAGTGCTCAAAGTCAGTGCTGAGTTCAAACTGTTAAAGCCAACAAAATAAGGACCCCTTTCAGAAGTAAAGGCCAATATTTTGGGCTAGGAAGGTACAAGAAATTCAGAGTGCTTCGTGACAGTGTCCATTACTATGGGAAATATTTAGGGAGATATTTCTTCAGTTGCTGAATAACTACTGGGATTTCTTTCCCCTTTGTTTCATATAATGCTTCAGCCTCACTCATGATGGCAGAAGAGGGTGAAAACTGTCAAGATTAAACTGTGAAAGTGAGTCAGTACTGAGCTCGAGTACAGTGTCCTTTCCAGTAACTGAATGTTCACGACTCGTCACTTTTCTTGGTCATCTCATACTTGACATTTAGCATTTGAAATTGTTAGGAGAAACTAGATGTTTACAATGATGTACAGCTTTTCCAGAAAACAGGCTGCAGTAATTAAGGATTTGTGTTTATTTCCTGAAAAAGCATCTAAAATATTTTTATTATGTTCTGGCTTTTTTCATGAGTTAATTTTCTTAAAGAAATTGAAGTTAATGTTATAAGTTTCTTAGCAAGGTGGAGGGTTAAGATTTCTGGTTTTTACAGGCCTGCCATAACCATAGTCAACAATTCACAATTCCAAGAGTTGATGTAACTTTTCTGTGCTGTAGGTACACTGAGATAAGCTGCAGATAATAACAGTGGAGTAAACTGAATCAGATTCATTATTGTTTAAAATTATTTTTAATTTTGAGTGGGCCTTTTCTTAATTCTGTCCAAGTATGTAAATTGTGAAAGAAGTTCAGGGAAAGGTCCAGAAAGCAAAGAAAAAAACAAAACAAGCCTGAGTTTTTCAGAAGTGCAGATGATAATTTACCTTGACAGTCATAAACTGTACTGGCTTCTGTGTGAAAATATTATGTAATATGGGTGTTTTATTATCTGACTGGATACTGGGTAGAAGATCAAATTTATATCGTAGCAACAGTGTCCACACTGCTCTGTCTTCTTTTTGATGCCAAATTGTTAAGGAACAGATCAGTGCTCCCAATTTGTTTTGATTAGCACAACAAAAGCATGATAGTAATCTATCAGTAAGGGAGAACAGTGTCACATTGTAGGACAGAAGTGTTCATTTGGAAGACTGCAGGCAGTGGCTTGGAGAACATCTCTTAAATACAAAGTGAGTTTGATGAGAGAACAGTGACAGTGGAATTATAGTTAAGACCTGTAATCTGCAATGTCCTGGAAGAGGAATGTAGGGAAAAAAATTTGTGATGAAAATATTTAATCTGCTCAGAGCAGACATCTTAGTTCTGGTAGTAATGAGCTTGTCTGCTGGAATTCTCAGCATTGTAGGAGCAGCCAGAACAGTCTGTTCTCCCACTGATGTGTATTAATTACCTGTCAATACACCAGTGGAGAGAATTAACTGAGATTTCCTGATGGAAAAAAAAGAATGGGTTTCAGAAATATTTGCAGTTCTGTCATGTCATAAGATCAGCTCCACTCATCACCCACTAGCAGAGATGAAGGTGAAAGCTTAGACATCGTATGTACTGTTGGTGCACTTTACAAAATGTTCATGTTCTTGCTCTGGCAACAAACAACACAGCTTCTCTGGGATTCTGTACTGCTTTTTGAAGACACAAATGTCTTAACATATCGATTTTGTTTCTCCTAAAACAACATGTGCTGCAGAGAACTGCTGGAGGAGAAACTCCAAAGTGCAATGGCATGGAGAGGGGCAGATTGTTATTGAGGATCAGCTCTACCAGAAGCTCACCATAAACAAGATGATTCTAGCAGAGCTCTGATGCAGATAACTTCTAAATCATCTGTTTGTATCTCATTATAAACAGATAAATTAACATAACATTTGATTAAGCAATTATCATTGCTCCTTTTGCAAATATTTTTGCCTTGTTTTTTTGGTAAAAATGCACTTAACCACATATCTGAGTTTCTTTCACTTTTGAGTGATAAGACCTCGCCCTTACCCACACTGAACCTTTATTGCCAAGGGCTCTGAAAGCAAAAATTCAACTAGCAATCAAACCAAGTTTGAGAAACACATTTCTCTCTGTTTCTGATTTTGGATGAAATATTAATTCCTGCTTTTTCTTTGTTTCCCGCTTCCTCTTCCATTCATTTCTTCACTGGGTTCAGAGCAGCACCTCCAAAATAAAACACTTCTAATTCTCCCTCTGGCTGCTCTTACCTGCAGATCCCACTCAGAGGAGACTCCTTCCCCCAAAAAATGCACTTGCAATGGAGAGAAGGGTTTGACAGTGAGATGAGGTCTAAGCCTAAGCAGGTCCAGCATTCACATATGTTTAGAGTATCCGTGATATTCCTTCACCACTATTCCAGCCTGAGTGCTCCCACAGATATACACAAGGCAGATATATTTGACATATTTGTCCACAGTCTAGCTAGAGGAATAATATACATATTATATGGCTAGAACATTTCTGTTTAATTATGACCTCAGTGAAAATGATTATCCAAGAAAACAGAGTCATGAACATTAACAATAATTC
This sequence comes from Dicaeum eximium, assembly GCA_013396995.1. Lineage (NCBI taxonomy): Eukaryota > Metazoa > Chordata > Aves > Passeriformes > Dicaeidae > Dicaeum > Dicaeum eximium. The sequence continues at coordinate 317,658 of VWZP01004510.1, read as the reverse complement.
TTCTCTCAATTACTGAGAAATATAATTTTAAATGATTGGTGAAGATTCCTAGAAAATTTATTATAATGTTCTTTATTATAATACTTAGTATTATAGATTGTACTATTTTTTCTCTTTATTACATTATATTGAAGTCTCTTTCCTTTTCTATGTCACAAATAGTTAAAAATCTGTAAGAGAATTTAAGGGCCTTTCAGCAATTTGGCACACCAGTTTTATCTCAACTATTATCTAGCTGCATCAAGATATTAATGTAGTCATCTCTCTTTAGTCTCAATGAATTACTATAAAAATGTCCAACAAATTGATTATATTGGCCAACACAGCCCTATTTGATCGAGTACAGATGTAGGCCATGTCCCTTGAATCACACTGATGAAGAAGCAGAAAGGTTTGTGGAATTCCAGTGCAAATTTATTTCAATGTGCATCTCACTTCAGATTCTAATGCCAGTACTTGCAATACTAATTACCAAAAAATGCTAAATAGGTATTTTCAGATGGAGTAGAAGTCAATGTCATTCAGGAGAAATACCAGTGAACTCTGTTGGAGGAGAAAAAAACCAAAAACTGTAAAACCAGCACAGAACCCAGTGTGCTGGTGCAAACACAGATACTGCCCAAGGGCACAGATGTGACTATACCAAAGGAGCAAAACAAACATTTATTTAAATTCTGTTTCTGCTGGACCAGAAAATGTAGTATATACTTGATAGCAGTATCTGGTTACAAATATCTCAATGTTGGCTTCTGTACCATTCTGCTGGTCACTAGGACTGGGCCTCCCTTTTTCTGCATACACAAACTGTGTGTCCAGTTTCACATGCAGGCCTGTCATGGAGTGGCAAGGGACACAGCCTTACAGATTAAATACCTTTCAATTATCTGGTGCCCACACAGATCACAGGTCATGAAAAGCTCAAATTGTGCTGTTATAACTTAAAAGCCGGAAACAGTTTCTGTTCCATATATGATAAAAATTGAAAAGATAGTTACATCAATCACATTTTGCTACAGTAGACACACCATAAGCAAAGCATACTGGCAGTGTATCCATAGTGAAGTCTGCCTCAGCTGAAGAAGTCTGTTCCCACTCTATGCCCACACCTCTGTATCCATGTGTCCCTGAGCAGCAGTGCAAGACAAAGCCTGCACCCGTGTTGTTAGTGACAGTGACAGGATTACTTGCTAATAATCAAAAGAATGGCCCAGAGAGGCTCCGATGCAGAATGTCAAGGTAGGAACTCTATCAGTACCATGTGCAGTGATGGATGCAATTCAGCTGCTGCCTGTCAGGATTAACCAAAGTACAGGTGGTCATCACAGCTGCAGCATACTCCATTCTCAGGTTCTACTCTGTAAGCTACTTCAAGAGTGTCAGACTCAGATAAATTCTGAGTAATGAGTATATCATTAAAATGCAATGATCACAAAGCAGAAAGTGGTGTAGTGTTATGTTGCTAGTTTTGCAAACAATAGACAATGCTACAAAATTTTTCTTAAGGAATGTGTTTTCTAGGCATACTCTTGGTGGCAAAATGAAAATTCAAAGACACAAGATGCTGTTTATTAGCTCCCAATCAATTGTAAGCAAGCTGACTTTGGTAGTGTTCACACCTTTAATTAATGAAATCTTAAGGTCTTAAAACCATCCATTGCCTAAATTACTTTTTGTATATGGTAAAATGTTCATGTCATGCTCTTACAACATACAGCAAAAATGCAAGCCATTAATCACTGTGCACAACTCTGAAAAAAAAAAAGAGCCCTCTCTCTTGCCCCTAGTTTTGTTTGTAGTTCTAAAAATGTTTTTATTGTGTTACATTGAAAGACTTAACATCCAACTCCTGGGAACCCTGTAATATTTTGCTCCCAGGCTGATACTGTTCTGGTTGGCCCACTATGACAATGTGTCAAGGTGTTCACACATTCTAAAATGTACTCTCTGATCAGTAAGTAGGAAAAAAGGTCTCCTCCTCCTCCTGAAAAGCCTTACTGAAGATATTTTAGATGAAAATACCCATTGATTCTATTATCCCGTTTCTATCAGAGATGGGAACATCTCAGAGAGACAGCTTGCTGTTTTCTACAGCTTTCCACGCATTTTTACATAATTTCCATGCATTTTTACATTGTTTTTTTCCTTTGCAATTACTTAATTTTTGTTGATTTTGTACTACAGAGCTACACTTTACATAGCCTCACCTCCTCTAGAGATAAAATAATTCTGTTTCTTTTAATTAAACACTAGCACTTCTGCCAATTCTTCATAATTTAATGTATGTAATACCATTAACTTGTGATTAACCTAGGTCAATATATCCTTGAACAAGAGAATCTGAGACTTAAATGCAAGAATTTTCACTTTCAAATCATATCTGATGGTTTTAACGGACTAATGAGCACAAAAAGGTGCATAGAATTAATAACTGAATACCACACTCTTCCTATCTCACAGTATTTCCAAAACATTTTTAAAAAGCATATGCATCTGTTCATTGTTCTGCTACAGATAACACAGGATTAAAGAATGGTAAAAAATGTCCCTGTCAGAATAAGGATCAACATTTAGGTTTAAGATTGGGACCTGCAAAAGTTCAAGCCAAAATTACACTCTAAAAGGCGGTCACCTCATGAAATTTTGTGAGATGAATAAGAAAACTGTGCAGTCTTTTGCAGTGAGTTCTCACATGTGCAGCTTGTGATTTTATTTGTAGACTAACTCCTCTCTTTGGATCTTACCATCCCAAAATGAAATTAGGGCTGGAATCTGAACACCCTTCTAATCAGAAAACAGAAAAGGATCCGATGCTTCCGAACGTCTCCTCTCCTTCTGCAAAGGACACCTTGTAGCCAAAGGGCTTTTGTAAGATGCAAAATGGAGCGTGACTGTCCCGGTGTGAGTGCTGTGAGGGGCACAAGCAGGAGCCGATGGCCAAGCAGTCCCTGGGCGTGCCAGGCCAGAGTGGCTCGGGGACACGCTCCTGTGCCTGTCCCCCCACCCCAGCAGGGAGCTGCAGCTCAGCTCCTCATGAGCAGGGGAATCATACAGAAACCAGTCTCTGCCACATACCAGGGCTTCAGGGTATGCTTTGTGTTGTGGCTGTGTTACATTTTGCTGATCCTCCAGCATCTCCAGCTGCTGCAGGAATGGTTCTTGACTTCCAGGTCAGCAAGGTGCTGCTCGGGGACTAGCTTTGACCACAGGTATCTCAGGTAGTCCCACAAGATTTCAAGGCAATATAGTTTTTCAAACATTAATTTAACAGAAAGCAGAAAAAAAAAAATCTGATAGAAACAAAATCTCTTTATTCTGTGTAAAATAATTCTATTTTTTTTTAGTAAAACTGAACCATGGGTGATTCATTTCGTATGACATTTCTATAGCTAAGGCCTGTACAGGGTGGAGATAGTGTAGCTTTTCTATACCATTATGGAACTACACGTTTCAACTGGCATTGTTCTTCTCTAGAAATAATGGTTTTCCATCCTAAATCATTTAAATAGAGCCTTTGCCTTTTCTCCTACAATGCATTCAATTAAAGATAGATTTTATATAGGATTAAAATTCCAATGTGCCTTAACACAAGCTTAGTTCTTAGCAACATTTCATACAATAATCCCTAACACTGTGTAAAACAGAAGTCTTTCTTTATTACACTCATAACCTAGTTTGGCTTTTCATGTGCAAGTGACATTCCACTAAATCTAAGTATATTGCTGCACTTCACTGTGTGAATTAAGTATGAGATGGAATACAGCCATAGAAAACTGGCAATTTCCATTAGTTTTCACTGTTTACAGAAGCACTATTTGTGTTATAGTCTTTAAGCAGAAACGGGGACTTAAGGACTGGAGAGAGAGACACAGAGCAGTGTGGTGCCAGTACCTGCTGCAAGTTGATTGTGGATTGGGAAGAGAAATGCAGTGGAGGGACTCACCCTACGGCTGGTGTCTGACTGCACCTGCAGAGCCAAGAAGCTCTTACATGCACTGAGGAGCCTGGATTCTCAAAAGCTGGCGTCCACAGGACCAGAACGTCCCCAGTGACAGCATATCCTTATATTAGGTGATTGTAACCATGAAATGCACTGTAGCATTGCATTAATGCTCCCGTCTCCCACTCTACATGGGAAACATTTTGTTTTCTGAAATTGTCAACAGCGCCAAAGATTGCCGGGTTCTGTGTTCATCTGCAGTTTTCCTCTTGGAAATGGTGCTATGAACTGCCATGGGGGACATCTCACTGCCTCTTCTGTCCTGGGCTAGCACTGCTCTCTCTGAAGTCAGGTTCATGTTGGATGCCGCAGCTCCTATGGCACTGCAACTGAACATTTGAATCAGACACTGCCTGAACTAAAGAGTTGGAAAAACAGGAGATCAGTCAAAACACATAAGAAATGTAAACACAGTTCTATAAATCAATCTGCATATTAGCTAAAAGTCTTGGAAATTCTCTCATTAATCAGTTGGGAATATAAAGTAATAATCCCATAAAATAGATTTGCCTATGCCACCATAAAGAACTCTAAACCTAAAAATTAACTGTTCTGAAAAGAGCCAATCTTAATCTAAAAAATAATTTTTCTTTTCTGCTTCTTGCTAATTATATCTATGGACATAATTGGTAGTTCTCCAGATTCGTGCTTTCATATACTAAATTCCTGGCTACCCAAATATGGGGTTTTGTTGTTCTCATCCACAGACAGGGTAAAGTGTAGCACACATCTACATGGTTTGGGAGATCAGGGTGCTGTCCACAGGATGTGAGATAAGCAATAGCTCTCTCTGCAGGACTGGATAAATAAATTCATCATTTCTTATTCAACAGTCACTTAACTGTTTTCCTTTATTTAATTTATGTGCTTGATGCCACCACTCTCAGTTGCTGCATTCGTCGCAGAAATCTGCCCATGTTGATTATCATGCCTGTTATCACTGTGAGCACACAGCACTCTGGTTCATCCCCATGTCAATTCTTTTTTCTGCACCCAATCCTCTGCTCTCATTCCAGAGAAAAAAGCTCCCTGTTAAACGGGCGTGTGCAATACTTCTACCCCCTTGCACATAAACCACAAATGCCTCATTTGCCCAAGACAAATTCAAGCTTTGAAAATGTGCACCCCACCTCAAGATCAACTTACTGGTGTTGCATTCCTAAAGAATTATTGAAATACACTGGGACAGTCTTGAGAACATAATTTTCATACAGGAAACAAACTCATGTTCCCTAAAGGCGGATTTTCCTTTATAATATCTAAACCTAATAATTATTAACATTTATATTTCGATAATGCTCAGAGGTTTACATTATCTTCCACCAGGCAGATTATTTTTTTTTCATTCTAAATGCTGGGTATTGTAATACTTGTTAGCTAACACATAGGCAGGTAGAAATAATTAATTATAAAGCAAAATAGCAAAATATGGGTCTTAGGGACACTGAGAGCATACAGTACCTGTTTGTTCATAAAGACATAAATAATTGGATTATAAACAGTAGCTGTTTTGGAAAAGAAAGCCGGAATTGCTGCCAGACAAGGATCCAGCTCAATGGAGGGATATGCAGTGACTAGGATAGAAAAGGTAGCGTATGGCATCCAGCAAATTAGAAAGGCAATGATCATAAAAACAACCATTCTAGTCACTTGTCTTTCAGGTCTCCTGGTTGTTCCCAGCCTGCCTTGTGCATCTGACACCTTGTAAGAAAAGAGAGAAGATTTTAGAAAACAAACAAGGTGTCCAACCAGCGACTTTAGTGAGCTGCCTGGCTGCCGTGCTGGAAGGGAAGAGCTGCTCTTCCCAAACGCAGCAGCACAGAGGCAGGATGCGAAAGCTGCTGCTGAGGGACACGAATCACCTCATACCAGCATCAGTAAATTTTCCTTTGCCTAAGTATCTTTATATTTTTGTTGTCAAAGTGAAAAAGAAGGACATAATGGTGAGTCATAAGCAGATAGTGAGCTGAATTCAAGCACTTTCCAGTCCAGGTAGCTTTTGCAGACAGCTGGGTGTCTGGCATGGGCATTACAGACAGCTGTGCAGAGGCTGTGCAACCTCCCCACCGAGGGGCGAGTTCACACCCGGGGAGTCTGTCTGGCTCACTGGTGCCTTATAGCCGTCCCCAGAAGAGCATTTACCACCTCATGATATCAGAATTAAAGGGGGATTGGGGCATTTAGCAGAAATGCTCTCTCTCTTTTCCTCACTGATCATGCAAGAAACTTAGGCACCGATGTTTGTACAGAGATTAGCTGACCTCAAACAGCGCCTTTCTGGGAAACATCCTTGTTTGCTTTCTGATGACTTACTGAAACAAGGTGCTGTTGTGAAATGTTATTTTACATAAGAAATAATTAATAACTCTGTATGGCTCCAGAAAAATCTGATGCCGAGTCTTGCAGTATTACATTCTAATAAAATAAGGTTTGTTTGCGTAACATGGCCTTTTGACTTCCTGCAGTAATGTTAGAACTCTGTGGAGACATTTTCTCTAATAACTTTTGAACTGCACTCGGAGAATTCAGCATATTTTTACTTAAAGAGGTATAGAAGCACCTCCTAGGAAGAGTGATGTCCTCATCTCTGTAGAAAGTTGCAATTCGTGTCAGTTTTTACCAAATATAAACATAACAGCAGCAACAACAACAACAATGAATTGTTACAATAACTGCAAGTTATTAGGCATTAACAAAGGCTGTGTTTGGTACTGTTAAGATAGTCCCTGCCAATATATGAGATTTCTGTAGCATTTTTTCATGTATGCTGTTCCTACACAGAGAGCAGCCCAGCCCCCTTTCAGCAGATGTGCAGTCCCCTGGAAAGGAACACAATCTCCTTTATTGCACTTTCAACTGTTTCATCTTTGTCTCATATCAGCCTGGTCTTTTTTTCACATACAGCTTTTCCTTTCTCTCTAAATACTGATAAAGAAAAACATACTGATGCTTTATCTTCCAAACAAAGGAATACTGCCATAATAATTTACCTCTATTATAAACTGCTAATTTGTTATTTTCCCAAAGATTAATTTCTTTCATCACTTTGATGTTGCAGTGAAAGCTACAATTGGCATTGTAAAGCTGGGGTCACTGGGACTGAGGGACTGGCAGACTCCACTCTGGACAAGTCTGCACTGTGACAACTGCGGGACAAAATGCATGAAGAGGGATGGGTGGGAACATCAAGACATCAGTGCTGGTGCTTGGATCTCCCTCTGTTCACTGCAGTAAGATTTTTGAAAATGAGCTTAGTTGTGAGACATAATCATATGGCAGTTCATTGTAGATTTACAAAATATGTTACAGGTATTGGCTTTTCAGAGCTTTGCAGTAAATAGAAATATCAATATTGTCTCAAAATCCCATCCCCAAATCCTGTACCAAATAGGAATTTTCCTGTTCTATCGTCTTCTTAGTCACTTTTCGCAGCTTCTCCTTTGGATCAGGTCAAGACAACCATTAATGAAAATTCAAAAGCATTTCTCAAGCCTTTTAAATTTTTCTGAACATCTAAGATTTTGTTTATTAAACAGCATTGCATTATTTACAAAGGCTACATCTTATTTTGAGTGTATTACTAAGTAGTAGGCAGCACTCTTAAAATTTACAACAGTCTAATTTGCCTGGTTTGAGTCTTATGAAATGTCAGTGAATTGAAGCACAATTGTGAATAAAGCAGTACTGCTGTATTCTGTTTATTTATGAGGTAGACATTCATTTGTATGATGTTTGACTAATGAGATGTACTGGTTGGTGATGCGAACTCCAGACTTCAAAGCATCACTTCCAACCATAGCATGAATTTCTGTGTGTAAGGATAATTATATAACAAGGGATGTAACTGAGTGTCTTTGCTGCCTGCAAATCTGATCTGCTTATGTCTGATCTTTATAGAAAATCAAACACAGTAATTCCAAACTTTTGCATGCATACACATTTTAGAAGTTATGAGTAAATTCATAAGCTTATGAGTAACTCATGAGCTTCTTCTTACCTTTTTTAGCTTCCACACCAATTTTCCATAGGATACCAGAATTACCAATAAGGGTACTATAAAACAGGTGGTGAAGAACGAAATTATGTATGTCCTGTCAGCATAAGCTCCTGAGTACCTGTATAAAATACAAAATACCTTTGTATGTGTTACTACTACATGTTCTTATTATTTTCTTGGAATATTAATCTTTCTTTTCAAAGATGTCACTAGTGTTTTTGTCAAATGTTTTTATTCAGCGTGCCCCTTTGCAGCTCTAGTCACATCATGAGATGGAGCCCTGGGGCTAGGAGAGGACCCCACAACTGCAGCACGAAAGAGCTGTGGGACTGACGAGGTGGGAAGAGACGTGGAATCCAACCTCCTGCTCCAAGTAGAGCCAGCTATGGGGTCAGACCAGCTAGCTCAGAGCTTTGTCCAGTCTTCTGAAAAAAATCTATCTCTTTGTCCTTTGACTCCTGACAAAAAGCACAAGGTCTAGGGTGATTATTTTCATTACAGATGAAAACTCCACCCTTCAGAAATTTTTGTTTTAGAAACTGATTATGGAAAAAATTGATCTTTTGTATTACAACTTTCTTTTCAATTTGTTTTTTTTTCAGAGATTTACATAATCTTTAACCCTTTCCTTTAAATTCCTGTCTGAGGCATCCTGAGCTGCAAGTTTCATTTTTTTACCATACTCTGTGAGAGTGGCCTTACCAGTTAGGCTCACAAGTAGTTCCGATCTTACTGGTGGTGTAACTGCTCCAACCAGCTGTTGGCAGAATGGTCCAAATGAAGGAAAAACTCCACACAAAGCCAATACCTAGAGCTGCATGCTTGCCCCTCAAGCGCGTATGTCTCAGCGGGCGGCAGATCACGATGTACCGCTCAAAGGCCAGCAGAGCGAGGGACCAGAGAGCCACGATGCCTGTGGCAAGAGAACACAGCCAGCAGCAGATCTGGGTCCATCACTGAAATCAAACGCCATCCCAAACGACAGAATCCCTGAACTGTTTATTTTGAAAAGCATCTCTGGAGGCCATCGCTCCCCCTCACGCACTGCCCATCCAGGGGGTTGTGCAGGACCACGTCCAGCTGGGTTTAAGTGTCTCTGGAGGTGAAGACTCCACAACAACTCTGGGCACCAGTTACACTCTCTGACTACCCACGTCAGACACCTTTTCTATCAACACAAGTCATGAAAGGATGGGCAATTTAAGTGCATTATTCTAATATTAATGAAGAGCACAATATATAATTTCATAATATATATAAGAATATATAATTTCGTAATATATATAAGAATTTCACCTTTGTCCAGTTTGCCAGTCTACAGTATAAGGGCTACAAAACCAAGAAGCTAAACAGGGCAGTTTAGTGATTAGGACTTGGACTTTTCATTCGATTCTACTCTGAAAAGCTGCAAATTATGTGTAGCATCCAAATTAATTAACTAAATTCTTCAAAACTTTATCTTTGCAAAAATAATTTCAGGCTATCAGAAAACTCAAACCTGTGGACAGCCGCCCACAACACCAAATTATCAATTTAGGCACACATTACCTGGTGGGACACCAAAATCTTGAAATAGCCTGATCTTTCTCCATAAGACATGGCTTACGTGCCACAAACTGATGTAGAAGAATTGTCCCTCAAGAACATTCCCTTTGTCTAGCTTAAACAGGCAGAGAGCAGCTGTGGGACTCCTTTTCAGGCTGAGGATCAATGCTCTGTGATTCAGAGCAGGGACAAGCATTACTGGCTGTCTTTGTGCAGCTTCAGAAACAGAGACAGGACTCAGGAATGAGTGTCTGCCTCAAGTGAGGAGATGCCCTGTCCTAAACTAATATCCCATTTACTCTGCAGAGGGGTATTTACACGGGTACTGTGTGGTGTGGATTGTTTCTCTTAGAGTACTCCTAATATTTTTTTGTAGTAAGTGAACAAAGCCGTGAAAAAAATCACAAAAAGATGTTGGTGTGTGGACTGACTGTTACAGGTGTGTCCCTGCTCCTAAGAGCCCCTGGAGGACAGAGAACACAAGATGTTCCGTGCCCTGAGATTTTCCACAGCTTATGGGCAGCCACTCACTCTGTTTCTCTTCTCTTATTTATCCATATATGCACACATTATCCATATATGCACACATCTAAATGCAAATATTGAAAATAGCTATGCATAAGGACTTTTTCCTGAAATTGTTTTATCATAAGCCCCACAACACTGCTATCCTACTGGAAAGCTTTTCCTCATTCTATGGAACATATTCAGTGATCAGTACACATGCAACAGGCCACGCATATGACAGGGATAGAGAGATATATTTTTCATTCTCCACTACAGAATATATGTAACAGGGGAAAATACCAGTAAATTCAAAAACATGCAAAGTCAGTGACTTAGGAAGCTGCAGAAGACTGCATTGAAGGAAGTTGAAGGAGAAGAACATACAACTACAAACAAAATCAAGCTTACCAAAAAATGTGACAGCAAATCCTTCCAATACGCAAGCCCAGTATCCCATAAAAAAATAACCTTTCAGATTTGTTAAAAAGCTTACGGTACCACCAGTCAGCGAGACCAGGAAATCAGCCACAGACAAATTCACTATAATATAATTGACAGGTTGTCTCAACTGCTTGAACTTAAAAGTTACCAGGATTACAGCCAGGTTCTCAGCAAGTGACAGCGAGGTCACCACCAACATTACTGCTGCCAGAAGCCGGAATTGCCAGGGCTGGATGGAGCCCAGGGGACGACAGAAGGGATCCCACCTGGCAGGAGCAGAGTAACTGGGTAAGAGCGACCCATTTTCCAACGCTCTGAATGCATCCATCGCTTCGTTCTGTAGCAAAAATAATGTCATATAATATTGGAGTTTCAAATCTGTAAATAATATTCAGGATTAAAAGGAGATGTTTGCTCTCGACAGCGAAAGTGTGAACAAACTCCCCCTCCTTCTGCTCTCCAACAATAATCAAGGAAAAAATGTTTCCGTTGGAGGAAAGTTTAGTGCTGCAGAGTGAAAGTGGAAACAGGGATTAGCAAGAATATCCCTTAGAGCAACTTCTGTCCCTCTCTGCTCACTGCCTCTCTCTCACTGCCTGTGAGCTGTGCCTTTATCTGCATAGAACCAGCTGTAGGAGCTGTCGGTTTCCTCCTCCTGCAGCAGCCAGCAGTGCTGGAATTCCCCTCATCTCAGTCCTACTCTATTGGGAAAAAAAAAAATCAGTGTTTCCTTGGAAGCCTCCCACACTTTCAGCACTTTAAAAAGAAAGGCTACCTGGTGAGAGGGAGACATCCATGGTAAGCCAGAGAGCTTGCAGGAATTTGGGAAAAGGGACTGTAAATGTTGAAATCAAAATAATGTGATGTTTGACATTGTACTGATCCTTCTCATCCAGTGGTTCCCAAAGAATTCTCCATGGATGAACTCTCCTCTACAGACCATGAGAAGCCAATAGATAAAGCCACACATGGAACCAGCAGGGAGCAAAAACCAGACCTAGGGACTGCTTTCCTCTCACTGCACAAGATTAGATCCCACTGTCTCTTTGCAAAGCAGTTATTTTTTTCTTAATCAACCTGACTATCTCAGATGATCAATAAATGAAGATAAATGTTCTAAATATTTCACTTGCTCAGAGGCCTTTATAATGACTGATGTAAAGATAACCTACATCTGACTGTAGTGATATGTGCAGTACACACGGGGTCTCATTATATACATGTCATATTTAGTGAAGTTCTGCTGTTAATTTCTAGCCCCAAAATGCATTACTTTTAGATCAGCTTCTGAGAAGTAGTCTTGCTTTCTTAGATCAGCTGATGATTTTAAAATGTTCTGAAAGCCTACTAAATATAATTACAATATTAAAAACTGAAATTTAGCATCAACAGAAAAAAAAACAGCCAATTTTTTTGCTTCATACCAACAACTGAATTTATCTTTACTCAAAACAGCTCCTGTAGCCCAGGTAGCTGGTGAAAAGACTTGACTGCACATTGCTGACATGAAGAACTGTATGTGCTGTATAATTTTGCTGGCAGAAATTTGTCAGTTTGTTGCTTAACATGTCATCCAACCTCTGATTAAATTGATGGAATTTAACAGAATAGTAAGAACTGAGGCATTACTGAAAGTTAATTGCAAAAGTGGATTTCAAGAGCTGACCCTGACTTGATCCTACATGACTTAATATGTGCTTCTGCTCTAAATAGTAATTATGGATATTATTAAGAGTATTCAAGAGCCTACATAAAACATTCCTGTCTCTTTCTGCTCACTTTGAAAAAATCAGTCTGAAATTTGAAAAATTAAAAGGGCTTTTCTATTTCTCCCGCCCTATCAGTAAATAATTATTTTCAGTTTCTTTGCAGATGGTTTCCCCAAGTAGGACTGATCTGAACATAAGTTCCATTTCTGAAAACTGAATACACTTGCAGGTGCTTTAATGAACATGGAAATATTTCCAGAGTACTTCTTTTTAAGATGCACCAGAAGTTATCATCCATATATCTTGTTTCCTCCAGTGTCAACGGAGCTCATAATTGTCTGTGATTGGATTTTTCTGTTGGCATAACACCTTTTATGTACTCTCTTGCCCATCTGAATTAGGTTTTACCTAATAAATTTTATTTTTGTATTTGTACTGAAGTAGAACATTTATTGCTGAGAATTTATGAGAAGAAAGTAAAATGTTCTGAGATACTACTTTAAGAGACTTTTAGGTCCTGTATAAACCGAACCATATGTCACTTCATCATATACAAAGCTCCATGAAAAAAGAACAATCAGTTCTCAGTTCAGGGACTCTCTTATTCCTAGCTCAAATGTCACAGATATATGTTCCTGTATGCTTCAGATTGTTCAGGGTTAATTTTTTAAACAATGGTATTTATTCCAGTCCTAAATAAAAAGTTTGCATATGTTGCAGCCCATTAAATGAAGGCTTATACTGATTCTAATGCCATTAAATTCTATCAGCAAAAGTGAGTCCCATTAAATCAGGGCAAGGAGGGGGTGAGGAGAAGGTAAGGATGCACAGAAGGACCAGTGTCACCACCTTTTCCTCGTGCAGTTGCAACACTCCCTCCTGGCCCAGCAGTGGTCAGAGGGATGCAGCCTGGGAGGGACTACCAGAGGTTCACACAGCTGGCCACCAGCCTGGAGAGCCAGGCACTGTGAATTGTAGATAGAAGTTTTCTAAGCAGTCCTTCAGATCCAAAACAGCAAAAATTGCACAGACTGCTTCAGAGCATAGGCAAAAATCTTGCAGATAAACTTAGACTGCCTGAGACATCCTGTGTGTGAAATCCCAAACACCTCTGTTACTCTGTGCTTTGGAGAGAAAAGCAAAGGAAGAGAGGGATGAGGCTTTCTAAGGCAAGGATGCAGCGTGGACTGACTGTGAATTTTCCATAGTGAAAGGCAGTGCACAAAGGTAACTGTCCAGATCTTGTTGACTTCTCTACCAGAATTATTACACCCCAGTACATAATTTTCCCATATAATCACAGGGAAATGCAAAAAGCACAGGCTGAGAAGCAGAGTAAGAACAGCCAGGGTAACCCTGAGATCCAGCACAAAGTAAGCTTCTTTACACATGGAGAAAATTCACCACATTATGCAGCTTGATAAATGACCAGCAGTGACCTGATGTGGCATTAGCCCAGCCACGGGACTCTGGCCAGGAATGGCCAGGAGTGGCCAGGGTGCACGGGCAGGCTGGCAACCCTCGATGAGAGGAGCCTCTGATAGCCCAGGGCTCCCCCCTCTGCTCTGCTGGGTGTGCATACACTGAGTCAGACATTTCCATTTCTGCATTAACTGCACTAACAGGCAAGCACTAAGCACATCTCCTTCTGCCTGACCATTCTGTGGGTAAATTAGGATATATGTACTTCAAGAGAAAGATTGTCTTTACAGAAAAAAGGGGTTTATTTTCAAAAGTAATGATGTTTTTTGCCTTCTTCACATTTACAAATGTCTAATTTGCCATTCTAATTATCTTTCCTATTGAATTAGACATTTTCTAAGTGTTTGTGTTTGGAAAGAAACAACTATTATATCTTTCCACAATCTTTTCTCCCTTTGAGAAGATCCTTTTGAACCCTTCTTTCCATCAGCTCTTATAAGTACTGCTTCTTCGTCTTTAACCCCTGTTCCAGTGAATGATCTTGTAATTTTGTTCCTTCCAAATATAAGTTCATACAGAGGTTTTTTTATGTCATCAACAAATAAAAAGCCCTTACATTCTGTATAAGTGGTTACAAGATACATTTAATTTTTGCAATTCAGATTATCTGAGCTAAAATTAATATAAAACCATTCAGAACTATTTTAAGCAGTATAAATAAATCCTATCTTTCATTACCAAAACAAGGGGCAGTGGGGGAGAAGAATGACCTCATAAAACCTGAATACATAGTGTGGAATAAAGAGAAGCAACAGCACAGAAGAAAGGATTACTGTCATAATTCATTTGGCAAATTGGATGTCAAATGAGCAAAAATTAATGCCAGAAAGGAAAAAAAAAGAGGTATTGGCCATTTGGCATGTGAGAGGATGGAAAGTGCACATTAGAATGTGTGAAAGTGAAGTTAAGCCTCATGATTTCACATACAGAGCGTATATATGGAAAATATCACTGGAAAGTGTTTGCTAATATCACATACAAAAAACAAAAAAGAAAAAAAAAAGAAATCTGCTAGAAATAAAACTGCCTATGCATCTATTTTAATCAATAAACATCTGCTGTGAAACACAGCACATACACTCTCCAAGGTAATTCAGTCTCTCACTAGAGCAAGAACTAACTTCCTGGTCAGATTTCAGGAATGTAAATTACATATATTTCATATTGATGACCTTAATGTAATAAAATAATGTAACAGACTGATCAGATTTCAAGGAAGGAAAGTGTCTGCAAGAGATTAATCTCATCTCACTGCTTCAAGATACTTCAGTATCTATAAAGACAAGTTAAGACATACAAACCCACAAGACTAGTTACAAAGGATACCCTTGTCTTTTGCTGTTTCATTGGAATTGCTTTATTGGAAGATCTAAGATCCCTTAAATAACTACACATCTGCTCCTGTCCCAAATACAGCGCTCATACCATGCCTTTTAAAGGTAGAGTTGTCTTTAAATGAAGCTTTTAAAATCCCTTTTTTACTTTCATTTTTCTTTACTATGGGATAATTTATCAATTTGTTATTCCAGTGTATTTCTAAACTACTTTATCGGGCACAATATTCCGTTTTCCAATATGTGTTCTAAGAAATCCTGTTATGCAAAACACGGCTGAGCTCATTCACTTCTGTCCTCAGCTGCAAAAGAAACAGTATCATTCCCTTGTTAATCTAATTAGCATACACAAATTAAAACTATAATTTTTGTCAGTCGAATTGGTCATTGTAGAATATTATCTACAGCGTTATCTATATGATCTATATTATCTGTATTATCTATAGCACTATTCCTGAATGTACTCCTGGATTGATGAAATGACCAAACTGAAAAAGTACAGTTTTGAAGCATTTTTCTGGTGCAAACGCACTTGGTTATTATTCTAACAAAATTATAAATTACTATCTAGTTTCTGACATGAAGGTTTCACCGTGTTTCACGTCGTATAAAGAGAACAAAAAGGCTCCAGGAAGTGATTTCAAGGATGTGAATATACACTGGGAGAGTTCAGCCAGCTCCTTGTACGGAGGGAGGAGTGAGCAGTGCCAAAGGCTGTGGCCTCTGAAGGGAATCCTCCTGCAGAGGAGCTCCTGCCCTGCACAGAGCCCTTCCTGCTGGAGCTATACTGGAGACCTCCTTCTGCACCAGCAGGGAAAACAACGAGATGGTGAAACCAAATTACTAGAGAGCACACAGAAAAACAGAAAAGAATAAAGAAAAGAGAGAGATGGCAGCGTAGAAAGCGTTGAGAGAGAACATAAACCTGGCAAGGCAGAGGAAACAAGTCACATCAGGAGTGTCCATGTAGGGAGCTTTTTACTGCTCCTGTTTCTCAGTTTTTTTGTATTCTCAGAGAAACCAGGTCTGGTGGAAGGTGTCCCTGCCCCCGGCACTCCCTGCCACTGGAACTGGGCGATCTCTAAGGTCCCTTGCAGCCCAAACCAGGCAGTGACAGTGATTCCAGCTGAGCAGAACAGGCAGTGCAAGCACAGGCACACAGCACAATCACTGGGTGCTGTTACACCAGCTCGGCACCTTTCTGCACACAGACAAGAGGCAGCAAAGGTAAACAGCCAGAACTGCAGCCCAGGAGTACAGCTCAGTGGAAAATGCAGAGGTGCTTGGTTAGCACTCAAACTTCTGATCTTCGAGGTCTTTTCCAACCTAAACAATTCCATGATTTTATACAGCAATCACTGCCACACTAGTAAGACATCATTTAAAATAATAATATCATTGTATTTAAAATTACCATAATTCTACAGCGGGTACAAGGAAAAAAGTTAGAGACAGGAGAAAAGGATGGTCTTCTTTCCAAGATACCTCCCTTCAACAGCACCTCTTTTCTTTATTAATGCTATTAATTCATTTCAGTGGTATGCTTGTTCTAGAAGTTGATAGTAATTGTAACAGGAAGGAAAATGGGGACCATTTCAAGCTCTACCTTTTTGTATTTGCCCTGAAAATTAAAGTAAATAGTATTACAGTGCCCTCAGGTGGTGTGATTTCAATTCTGTCCTATTGTTTTCCCTAGAAAGACAGCCCTAAATAATACTAATTTCAGCAGACTGGGTGAATATGAAAGGCAAATCACAAAATAAGCAGTTTTGTTCCCAAGGAAGGTTATTTTCTTGATTGTTCTGACAACTCCTGATTTTTAAAAAGCATTCTTTAATTTTTAAATACTGTTGAATACTTGTAACAAATCTCCAGAAAAATCCTTAAATACCATCATCACTGAATGTAGTAACAAAAAATAATAGAAGGAAAGAGATCTAAAAAAGAAGATAAAACCTAAGGGCAGAAGCTGTAATGAATTCTGTAAGAGCTTTTTGGAAGAAAACATGAAACAGGTGTTTAAAAAACCAAAACAAACAGAGTCCAAACCACAATCAATCAACCAACTAACCAAACCCCCCCACAGATACCATAGAATTTCTTAGATACATTAATGTGTAGTATGTCTTAATGATGAGGAAAATTGCATAAAGAAAGCAGTATATGATGCATTTGTAAGATAACCTAAAACTTTCTGAATTCATACTGTCATTTTAGTCTGAAGAAATCAGCTTCCTGAAGACACCAGATATCTTTAATATTCATAGTGCAATAGTGCAAATTTTTTTTTTCTTTCTCAGAGTAACAATATAAAATGGATATTATTTAGCTGACCCACAGTCAGGGTAATTCCAATATTGTGCCTTGTATAATAAAGGGTTGATGTTGCCCATCATTTATCACTGTTTTATGTCTTAAAAAAATGTGAGGAAGGCACATCACCAGGAGTATCTTCTAACTTACCACTAACTTTTAATTAAAAGATTTATCAAAGCTGAAGTAATAATGTAATTTGTTATTCTTTCAAGATACTCTTAAAGGAATAGCCTGTCAGCTTACACATATAAATTGCATCATGGAATGTGTGCACTGAAGGTGATGGGAATCCTGTCACTGAACGTGGCTTCACAGAGAACACCCCTGCCCTGCAGCTTTGTCCTGCTGCCCACCCAGCTCTGTCTGTTGTCTTTCTTGGAAAACGGCTCTCTAAATAATACTTATTTTCAGCAAGCTGTGTGAATATGGAAGAAACACACAAGACAGTGCAAGCATCATAGACCTGAGTAATCCACTATTTTTCCACCTCCCAGTAAATCGACTCTGCTGTCCTACAGCTCAGAACCACTGCTCCTCTTGCTTGCTCCTGAATTGGCTCCTCCTAACAGCACACACTGAAATATTCCCCAAACAGCTCAGAGAAGCATTTTCAAACTGTTGCAAACCCCAGACAGGACAAAAGGAACTTGAATCTCACCAGTCTTTCATTTCCTATGCAAATGATACTTTAATTTTCTTTCATGATGATTTGGGGGACTCTGATCACTCTGAAGTCGTGTGTCACATGAAATGCTGAGCTGACCCTTCAGTTTTCTAAGGGATTTCTGAGGCTTTCAGGATTTTTGAGGATGGCCAGAAAAATTGCTGTCACATTTTTGTCATCTGTCTTTACAGACTATCCTTCAAAGAAAAACAATGTAAGGTTCTCACCCCAAGTCATACCTCAGTCCTCTCTGCTTTCAGTAATCCCTATCTTTTTTCTTATCCTCACTTACACATTCAGGAAGAGTTTTACTAACAAAACAATTCTCTGTGGCTCAGAGAGAATCAATAGTGCTTATAAGCACACTCTTTATTTATTGGCAACTCACTCCTGAGTTCCCCCATGCAGGCTATCAATAGGAAGGCAATCTCTTTATAGCACTAATGACTTGCGGTAAAGTATATACATCTGTTTAATACAAATAAGGGCAAACGACTTCCCAGTCTTGGTTAGATAAAATAGAGCTCGCAAGGGCTTATCTCACTTAGAAAGAATAATTTGTAGCCTTCTGTCATTAAAAGGACAAACTATTAGAGTGGAGACAAGTAGTAAAAGAACAGCATTGGAGGAACAAGGGAAGTGGGAAAGGGCTGGTGGGTGGACACTAAGTTTGACATGATCTAAAAACTCAGTGCTCTTAATACTAACAACCATCTAAGCCACTGGCAGAAGAAAAAGGACAGGTAAACCAGGGCTTCCCCAGACAGAGGGGGGAAAACATTCAAAGTCCTGGGAATCTCAGCAATACCAGTGATCTGCTGGAAGCTGCACCAACAATTCAGTCCACCATAAACTGACTCCTAGATTGACTAGGTTAGGAAAAGCCCTTCATTTTGAAAAAGACATTAAGCCAAAAAAACACCCCCACCCTCCCCACCAAATCTTTATTAAGTGTGCCTGTCAAGATATACAACAGATAGAACAAAACTAATGCTGATAACTGCTTATCTTAAATCTCTCAGAAGCTGCACCTGCAAAAATACTCTTTCATTTCTTTCCCTAAAAATTGTGTCCATGCTACTTTCCATCAACATTTATGGTAATGATTGGTGATTATAACATCAGAAGCTTTCCTAATTCTTGTTTTACAGAGCTCCAAAAACTTGTGGCTTAAAATCCAAAGCAGACGAATTCACACAGAGGCAATGAAAACTTCCTCATGATACTTTTAAAATCTCACTCTAGTATTCAGCAGGAATAAGTTATTTTGAAAGAATTTCGATATATAGCTCTCCCTCCACCCCAATAAAGAGATTAAAACCTTAGAGAGTCACAAGATTGCAACACATACTGAGCCCTTTTTTTGTTCTTTCTAGAAATACTAAAAAGCAGTCTCATCTGTGTGCTTGGTAGCTGAAATTAACCAGCTTCCCAGGAAGGCATCACTTAGAAACAGAATTTTTTCATTTCTTCACATTTCTGTCACACTGTTCTCAAGGTCACCCAGTTTCTCTTGATGCTGCTCTAGACTGTGAACATTCTCAGCTCTGCACCATTAGCAGATTCCTACCTTTTATGCCAAGGATCATAATGGAAAATATTAAATATGGCCTTTCCCAGAACATACATCATCCTGTGAAGATGTTTCAACAGAGGTCATCTAGTCTAAAATGACTTCGTTGTCTAGTGGCTACATTATTAGGCAAAAAGATCCCTCATTTTTAAACACAGGGATGTCTTTTAGGTATGCTGTGAAGAAGCAGCATCCATACTGTCAGGAGCACAGGCAGACAGCATCATCACAGGGCCAGGACATGGATTTTCCTGCTCTCTTGTCACTATTGCTCTGTGTAACTGTGCAACAGAATCATTTCTCTCACTCCTCCACTGGTATCTCAACCAGCTCAACTCAGGAAAGGAAACTGTGAGGCAAGCTGCTCTGAGCTTCCTCAATCATTCTGTTTTCACATGGACTTTACAGCAGCACTTTGGAATAATGTGTAATACAGTGTGTGTGGGGGGGTCTATTCGCGGCTTATTTTCTTCTAGTCCACAAACTTTCAGACATTTTCAGCTGCACAGAAGCTACAAAAAAAGGTGTTTTGGCTGTATGTATAACAAAAACAAAACAAAACAAAACAAAACAAAACAAAACAAAACAACAACAACAACAACAACAACAACAACAACAAGCAGCAGGTTAAACAAAACTTGTCAGAAGTTATTTGTACCATAGAATTTAATCCCAGACGAATTTTATGTTACTGATTATCATTTTTGCTTCTATGTAAGTTTTGCTTATTTGTAAAAAATGTCAGGGGCAGAGCAAAACGATCCTTACCTTCAGAAGGTGGGAATTCCTGCTTTGCCCTGCCAGTAACTATCCCGGCAGTGCCTCAGTGCCGCGGGTCCCACCGCCCGTCACGGCTCCGGGACAGCGCAGGGACAGCGCCGGGGCACCCGCGCACATCTCCCGGAGCCCCGGCACCGGTGTCTGTGCGGGCGCCTCAGCCCCGTCTCACCGCCGCCCCAGCGCATCCGGCACGGGGAGAAGCGGCGGCAGCGGATCGGGACCGGGCCCGGCGGGGGAACGAGAGTGGGACCGAGGGGAGAACCAGAGCGGGCCCGGGGGGAGAAAGAGAGCGGGACCGGGGGCAGAACGAGACCGGGCCCGGCGGGCGGGGCGGACGAAGCGCTCGGTGCAGCGGGGCCGCCAGGGGGCGCGGNCCGGGGCGCGGGGCAGCAGCAGCGGGACCCGCACAGGTGACCGCGCTGGCCGCGGCCCGACACTGCTCTCCTGCGCCGTTCCGAAAGCGGCGACACGAGCTGCAGCGCTGCCGGACTAGCCCGGGAAGACGCCCGCACTGGCCGTCACAGACGGCTCAAACTGGTTTGTATATGCCCGGGTAAGCCCTCTGTCAGTAAGTTCTGCTCGGCCACAGCAAGCACCGCAGACAGCCAGCAGTCCGGCAGCCCACGAGCCGCTGGCTCTTCGGAACGGAATCCCCGACTCATTTTACCGAGACCACCTGCGAGAGGCTGCCGGGCGTGATTGCGGGCGCTGCGCCGAGCCCGCGGCGAACAGTCCGACGGCCGGGGCTCCGCCCGGGGCCAGGGCGAGCGCAGCGGCTGGTGCAGTCGCTCCGAGGACTGCCTGGCCACTGCGAGGTCTCCGAGGGGAACGAGCTTTGCACCTGGAGCGGGATTTGCTTGAGGGCTAGGGGAGGCCTTGGCCCCGGAGCAGCCTGGCAGCATCGCGGAGAGGGAGCGGCGGGGCGGAAAGAGGATTCGCGAGCAGCCCGGGGCGGGGAGCCGGCGACACCCGGCGGTGCCTGCCCGAGGTCTCCTCTTTCGGTGCCACACCTCTTCGGAAGAACAGACGCAAAAGTAGATCGATCATGCCACAGAGGTCTACAGGGATAAACCCCACATATTTCCACGTGGAAAAACGAGGGTATAAGATTTCAGGAAAGTCAGTGAAATGGACAAACGCACCACTAATGTGCAACAAGTGTCTCTGATAACACACAAACTACTAACGGGCCGCCGAGGGCGGCTTTAGACGGTGCGGGAGGCTGTGGCTCTGCCCCCGGGACCTGTACGCCGATGGGCGAGTGTCCCGAGGTAGCAGCCCCCCGCAGGGCCACCGGCCGCCGCGGTCCAGGGGCCGCCGGGGCCGACGCGCGGCGAGTTGTGCGCGCCTGGCTGCGGCGGCAGCGGGGCGGCGGCGGGACCAGACCCGGAGCTGGACACTCTCGGATGTCCCGGGAGAGCAGGCGGCAGGCGCGGGGGGGACACTGCTGGCCACGGCCCTCTGCTATCGGCGGCACGGCAGCCCAGCAGGAGCTTTCCCGGCAAGGGCGGGCGGGGATCGGTGTCGCCTCGCCGCAGCGTGGATGGCGGAGGCTCCGCGCTTACCTTGTTCCATCGGTCCCGCGCAGGAAAGCGATGTCCCGGCGCGGCCGCTCCTCGGCCAGCGGCTGCCGGCTGCCTGCGTCTGGATCGGCGCCGGGCGGGGCGGGAGGATCCTCTCGGTAGCCGAGCCGAACGGAGCCGCTCAGCGCCGCGGGGTCGGCATTCCGAGTCGCAAGGTCGGCGGGCAGAGGCGCTGCTGGCCCCAGCACCGCTCCGGGGCGACCAAACCGGCGGGACGCGGGCAAACCCGGCAGTCTACGCCCCGAGAGGCGCGGGCTGGCAGAGACCGAGCCGAGCCGAGCCTGGCTGCGCGCCGGCGCCTGCCTGCCCGGGATGGGTGGTCCCCGATCCCCGACTGAACACGACTCTCCGGGAGGGCCGATCAGCCCCGTCTGCAGGAGCTCTCACCGCCGCCGTGAGCCGGGGCCGCGCCGGAGGCGGAGGGAGCCGGTGGCACCGCCAGCCCCTTCCAGCGCACGCAGGCGTCGCGGAAAGGAGCCCGCACAGAGCGGGTGAGGCTCTCCTCACTGAGCCCCACACACTGTGACTGTTCCCTCCGCTGCTGGTGTTTGCAGCAGACGGAGGGAAAAGCAGTGAAGTCGTTTATTAAACCTTCTTTAGCGCAGCGTCGTTTTTAATGTCACGTTTGTACGTTAAACTTTTTGCAAAGATGCGCAAAACAAGACGCACGGACTGTTACATCCCGTAACTCCAGTGTTGAAAACAAACACCACGTACCAGCCCCAATAATTACTGACAAACCTACACTGACATTACGGTCTTCTTACAGGTTAAACGAAACGATCACCTGCAAACGATTCTGACGACAGACATGACCACATCCAAAGGGCCACGCTTTTAATAATTGTTCTGATATGATCAAGTCGATTAGTGTTTACTTTATGAACACTTTGAAAATACTTATTTCCCCGCTTGTTGTGGTTATTGTTTTCCTCGGATAACAACGTATCAAACCCGTAGGAGAAAGCAGTTGAAAGGCGGAAAACATGCTATAAACCCAATTTCCGGAATTATTTTCTGTATAAGCCTCAAATCCGAATTCTTCTTTTCTTGACAATGAATTATGCTTTCGATTAGGAATCTCTCTGGTCATTTTATTTATTTGAAAGAGCTTGGTTGCGCGGTGATGCAATAGCAGTTTTTCTCCCTTTAAAGACCAGGGGGGTTCTACCCCTACATCGGGTTGGGGGGNCAAGAAAGTTGAGCTAAACAGTTATTCCCTGGGCGTAAGATAATTTTTTACAACAGCCTTAAAAGCGTTGGGCTCTAACGCGAGGGAACGGCCGCTGCGCAGCTGAAGACGGAGCCGATTACCCGACAGAACAGCGATCGGAGCGGGCATCGCCGCTCAGTGCTCCGGGCAGCGCGGCCGCCG
>VWZP01004510.1:239609-294067 GCA_013396995.1 Dicaeum eximium | reverse complement strand
GCGCGCTGCCCGTGGAGCCAGCGCTGCCCGTAGTCCGCCGGGACGCGCCGCCGGTGGGGGCTCTTTCTCCCGGTCCGTTGTTTCGCCGCGCCGCCCCGGCTCGGCTTTCGCCGCTCTTCAGCCTG
Source organism: Dicaeum eximium (assembly GCA_013396995.1). Taxonomy (NCBI): domain Eukaryota; kingdom Metazoa; phylum Chordata; class Aves; order Passeriformes; family Dicaeidae; genus Dicaeum; species Dicaeum eximium. Next base: position 293,942 of record VWZP01004510.1, on the reverse strand, counting down.
GACTTTGGAGGTGCGCACGGCGGGAGCGGGCGGGCGAGCGCAGGGATTTTCCTGTTCCCGGCAAACTTCTGCGCTTGCTGTCGCTGAGATCCCGCGGACGGCGAGGAGCCCGTCCCGCCCGCGGCCGCGCTCCCGGCGAGCGTCCCCAGCGGAGTGGCCGCGGCGCGGCTGGGAAGGACCCGCGTCCGCGGATGCCCGCAGATGTTAGCGGTGGGACAGATGGATGCTAATCGCCAGAGCGCGTTCGTGCTTAGCAGTGCGCCGCTAGCCGCGCTGCACAACATGGCCGAGATGAAGACCTCCCTGTTCCCCTACGCCCTGCAGAACCCCTCTGGTTTCAAGGCGCCGGCCCTGGGTGGACTCAACACGCAGCTCCCCTTGGGGACACCGCACGGAATAAGCGACATCCTGGGGCGGCCCGTGGGCAGCGCCAGCAACCTGCTGGGCGGGCTGCCTCGCATCAACGGGCTGGCAGCCTCGGCCGGGATGTACTTCAGCCCCGCTGCCGTCTCCCGCTACCCGAAGCCTCTGGCGGAGCTGCCGGGACGGCCGCCCATTTTCTGGCCGGGAGTGGTGCAAGGCTCTCCCTGGAGGGATCCCCGGCTCGCCTGTCCCGGTAAGTGCTGTTCTGGCAGGGAGCAGGCGGCCTGGCATCCAGCGCCGGCGCGGCCCCAAGCCGGCGGGCGAGCGCGGTGGACGGGGCGGGCGGCAGGAAGGCCTGGTGCGGGTCGCTCGGTCCTCACGGCCCCAGGTCTGTCCCGGACCGAGCCTTGCTTTAGAGCCAGCGGACACCCGAAGCGGCTCCGCAGGGCCTGGCGGGGCCCGGCTACGGGCCGGGGGCAGTGCACAGTGCACCCCTGACGCAGCTCTTTCTCCGCTTCCAGCTCAGACAGGGATGGTTCTGGACAAGGACGGCAAGAAGAAACACTCTCGACCGACTTTCTCTGGGCAGCAGATATTCGCCTTAGAGAAAACCTTCGAACAGACGAAATACTTGGCGGGACCGGAGCGCGCCCGGCTCGCCTACTCCTTGGGCATGACTGAGAGCCAGGTGAAGGTAGGTCCGTCCTGCGGGCTTCCGCCTACCCCGCTCCCTGCCGCGGCCGCTTTCTGCCATGTCGGTAATTACTAGCAGCCACGAACACTGCGCAATTATGCAGGGCTTTTTTTGGTTTTTTTGAGAGTCACTTAGAATTTAAGTTACATTTCGATATTGGATAGATTTTAGGCTAATTTCTACCTATTTTGTGCTTAGACCTGTCTGTGCTGCAAACGATTTAAAATAAATAGACATATTATATTTAATATAAATCCCCATCACAACAACGACAAAAAGCTCCCCATAGGCAATTTTTTAAGGATCACTTTTCCACGAGGATCGTGTCCACAGGCAAAGCTTTACCTTATGTAACCCCGCAAATTTTTTAGCAAAGCCTGCAGGTGCGTCTGAGTGTTGGGGTGCACTGTAAGCCAAAATACTTATTTTTCTGGCTATTGTATTCTGTTTTCAACAAACGACTGTTCCGGGAAGCTGCGGATTTAACCGTCGTGCAGCCCCGCAGAGCCGGGCAGGTGTCCCCAAGGGCGCCCCTTCGCAGGAGCCGTCCGAGGCTGTGCCTGGTGCCGGCTCCGCTCCGAGCGCCCGCAGCTCCGCGCTGCGGATGGGACGGGGGCGGCGGGGGCGGACGTGGCGGCGGGGCCGAGGCCGTAGCTGAGCTGTGCCCGGTGCCGGTGCCCAGGTTTGGTTCCAGAACAGACGGACCAAGTGGCGGAAGAGACACGCGGCAGAGATGGCCTCGGCAAAGAAGAAGCACGACTCGGAGACGGAGAAGCTGAAGGAGAGCTCGGACAATGAGGACGATGACGAATACAACAAGCCCCTGGACCCCAACTCAGACGATGAAAAAATCACGAGGCTATTGAAAAAGCACAAATCCACGAACCTGTCTCTCGTCAGCCCCTGCAGCACCAGCTCGGACACGTTGTGAGGGCGCGGGGCCGACGGCCGCACCGGGCAGCGCGGCAGGGGTGAGTGTAACTGAGTGTTTGAAGTGGTGTGTTGTACAGACTAAGATGTATGTGAAATGTATATATTTTTTACAGAATAAGTTATGAATTTATTTTCTTTCTCATTGATGTAAATTTCAGATAAATTTTTTCAGCTTTTTGGGTTTGTTTCCCTGTAAGGTTTCCCGCTCTTTCCTTTAGCCTTCCCGTTAATTTCCTGCTCCTAACAATCAGGTTTTGTTACGTTTTCTATGGGTCCCAAGTCCGAGCCTCAGCCACTTTGTATATAGCAAATTTCAGATTTTGTGATGTATATTTCTAGTGTAAAAACGGCAGTTTTCTTTCACTCTGTCCCTCAGTGTTTTGGCAGTTTCATTTCTCCTGCCTCTGGATTTTATGCGTAATAATACCAAAAAAACCAAACCAATGCCCCAAAAAAGCACGAGAGGAAAATGGACACTTGATTTTACATTAAAATGTCTCCCCACGTGTTGGAAAGACTTTGTATAAATCAATAAATTATTTAACAACCTTCTCCTTTAGTGAGTTTCTTCCCGCATTTCTGTGCCAGGGCCCGGGGACACCGGAGCTTCTGCAGGGCGCCCGATGCTGCTCCACAAGGGAAAAGGAGCCGCTGCGTTCGGGGGCCCGCGCTGTGGGACTGCCGGACAGCCCTGGACAGGAGAGAGACGCGGGGCTGAACGTGCAGCCCGAGCTGCCCGTGCAGAGTTTCGTCGGCTTCGGGCGGGTGATAGGGTCCGCTCCGGAGAGGGGAGCTGGGGGCCGGACACAGCCCATTGCGCTGCCTGAGCACCGGCCGCTGCAAAACCCGGGGGCGAAGTCGTTGAGATCCGCGGCGGCGGCCGCTGAGCTCCGCCGCCCTCCCGTGCCCTCCCGCCGGCTTCTGGGCCGTGCTTCGGCCCCGCACCTGCGGGCGCGCCGTGCTCGAACCGGGCTCCGCGGCCGCCAAAGCGCTCCCAGCCGCCTGAAACTCCGCATTTGTCCCCTGGGCACTCGCCAGTCTGGGTGGGTGTGAGCCGCCCGCGTTGTTAAGATGCCTTTTTTTTTTAAAAAGGAACGGGAGCGTCTCTTTCCCCCGTGTCTCAGCTGTGTCCTCGCAGCCCGAGCCAAGGCAGCGAGCGGCTGCACCGCAGTCGGTCCTGCTGCCCCTGCCTAGCGGCCGGTGCGGGACCGGCACCGCAGCCCCCCGTTCTGCACCCACCTTCCGCAGCGCTGGCCCGAGCGGGCGCGTCCTGGCTCCCCGCAGGGCGGAGGGCCGCGCCCGGGCCGCCCCTGCTCGCCCTCTCCCCCGAGCCGAGGCGCGCAGTGTCCCCGCGTGTCGCGGCACGACACGGGCCCGCGGCGGCGCGGTTCTGCTGCGGGAAGGGGCCCGCACCTCTCCCCCGGGAGCCCCCTCGGGTCCCGGTGCCGCCGCTCGCTCTGAACTGATTCCCCTTCGCTCCTGCGGGGCAGCTCCGCGGCCCGGGGCGGGCGGGGAGGGAGTCCCGCAGGTCCCTACTCGCTGAACAGGGCTGCTGCGCCCAGTTACGCCGCGGTTACAGAGAGAATAAATCGAGTTTAGGATCTAGTGTTTGCCCGGCGGTGAGCACGCTGAGATCGGGCCGATATTCGGGCTCCTGAGGGGAAGGGGCTGGATAAAAGCACCTGCGCTCGAGGTTAGTCATTCCCACCTGCCTCTTCCCAAAGCTCTTGAACGAAACGAGCTCCGAGGGGGCGTTTACGGGACAAGGGCGCTTCGAGGCACCGCAGGATGTGAGCCCGGCGCGGCCCCGGGCATAGGAGAGCTGACGGACCCGTCCCCATCCCGGACCAAAGCCCGTCGCTCCTCGGCTGTCCGGGGTGTCCGCTGCCGTCCGCCCGCCCCGGCTCACCCCGCGCCCCCGGGTTCGCCTCCGCGGCTGGTAAAATGCGAAAGCTGCGTTTTATGAATTTGAGGGCTCAATTCGGGGCATTCTCAGCAGCACCCCGGGCAGGCTTGGGCCCCGCACGACCGCGGTTGGAGGCTACAGCGAGCTCATCTGTCCTCGGGGCTCCGGTCCCTGCTGGAAAAAGCTGGAGAGGTTTCTTCTGAAACTCGGGATAATCACGAAGGAGTTTATGGTGGCACATTTACTGACCTGCTCAGGACTAGCATCTCGTGAACTGCTCATAAAGCTGCATCACCTTCCTTTCATCAGCGCTCCATACGAGCTCCTCAGTGCCTTTTACTCGGTTTGTATTGTGTTTTGATTAACACCACAACTGCGTCCTATCATAGAAGTTTTCATGTGAAAAATACCCTCGTTGATTGGCAGATTCAAAGGTATCTCAGTAAGAAATATGACAATTTAATAATTTCCCCGTAATCACCAAATTAAAGGGGCAGACACAGCCACGTTCATCATGATTAGTTTTATTGCTTGAGAACCAGAGTACTCATTTCTAAAGGCCTTCAGAGTTACCATGAGTTGAGTTCGCTTAAATAGAATTACTGTGTGGTTATAATGCAACATGGCACAGTAACAATACAGAGCTGCAGACACCCTTTGGGCAACAATACTTGTTTAAACTGGGCTGTACTGTTGAGAAAACTCTGCAAGCGGACATCAAATCATTTCCAATGGTAGTGATTTATACCAAAATCAAGCATCAATCTAATGCCATCGCGCAGTCCATGAACTCTGTAGTGTTCTAAATTAAATCAATAAAACATACATTTGTGTTTCATCAACAGACTCCCTAATCACCTTTTAATGTTGTATTTAGTGGTGGGAGGAAAATGTCTGTAACAAGACTATATTGTAGGCTGCACTGAGCTACTAACCAGGAAAATTTACAGTTGGGTTGATGTTTTTTTTTTTGTTTTCTTTAATACTGTATAAATACAGTCTGTGTCCAATACAGTTGCTACTTGAAGCAGACTATTATTTTCTTCTCCCGTGTTGTTATTGTTTCAATATAGAATATGGCACCATAAAACAGTAACAAAAGACAGACAAAAACAGTTTACAAAATTCTGGAAAGTTACACCCAAACCTAGCTAAGAACTTCACATTCAATCCTTAATATTACATAGAAAGAAGAGATTATAGGAGTAACAAAGTGAAACTGCTAATATATGTGCTATATAGTATGCTATATATCTGTATCCAGGATGGCACTGCTATATATTATTTATTATATAAATGTCGGTTGTTGATGTACACTTAACTAAACCTGCTAAGACTCCAATACTTACTGCTGATATGGCACTCTCAAGCATTCATATTGGAAAGTACATTTAGCATAAGTTTTGGTCAGGTTTATAAATTATTTATATATCTGTGTATATATACACATACATACATATATATACCCACACATATATATGTATGTATAAAAAGCAGCTGCTGTGTGATTCAAAAACCATGTAACATGGCAGTATAGTAAATAAAATGAGAAAAAAAATTAAAAAATGAAAACCAAAATACTAAAACTAAAACACAAACCATAAGCCTTGGTCAAAAAAGAAAATACCATTTAAAACCATCAATATCTCTATCTATACAATCCAATGTACAAAATCCCAAAGTGGTAAATATATATAATGGGTATGATATCTTTAAAACTTTATAATATGCTGAAATAGCTTTTCCACATTGACAAACACTTATTAAAAGTTGAAAGTTGTGAAATCTAGAATACATAACATCTCTGCTGTCTATTTAGAGTTTTGGCAACAGAACTGTGACATATATATAAAAAATAATTCCACATTTCTACTTGATGTCACATGAACATACAAGACAGTGAGGTATGTGAGGCTTCTCTTGAACAGAGTCCAGATGCTGAAGCATAGTGTACGATCAGCAGTCTAAAAATGTGGCACTCAGGACTGGATTTATCAATACATCTGTTAGGATTACAGATTTCAGTGTGCTGCCTTCCCTCCTGGCTACAGTGTGGTTTCACGGAAAATCTTCTCACTTCGTAGGCATCTTTTTCCTGTTGCAGAATTGGCATTTTTTTAAAAAGAAAGATAAACACAGGGGAAATGATGTAGAAAATGTAATAGAAACGTAAAGAAAAAAGATGATATTTACCACCACATCACTGCACGACACAACACTTGTGCACATTTGCAATAGGTTTACCTGCCCCAGCAGCTATTCGAAAGGACAGGAACACAGGCTGCAGCAAGTTAGGGAAAAATAGAAGTTACATGTTTGAAATACACGTTTTGTTTTTTTTTTTCTTTACAGTCAGTAGTAAATACAACAAAAACTTCTCTAACTGGAAACAAAATGTTGCAACAGGTTTTTGAATTAATCTAATTACAAAATACACAAGGGAACAACATCATCTCCTCACAGATTTCTGCTCCCGCTGAAACCTAAGGGGAAATTTTTCACAGATTTCTGTGGGAAGATGTTCAAGTGCCATACACATCTCCCTTTTGTAACAGTGCCACACCACTTTGGTGATGAAGGAAAAAACCCTGCTGTTTCTGACCTGGCTGACCCAGAGCTTTTTGTTTACTGGGTAAGTTAGTAAGTTGCTCTATTTTAAAACCTTGGACGATTCAGGACCAAATGCCTTAAATGCATTTTTCCTTAGAAAACAATTCTCTGTCTCACAGGAACTCTGACCATTGAATTAAATAGGGGTATGTATTTCTGAGTTCAGATTTGCATGTACACAGCCATCCACACAAACAATTACCCACTATCCCTCTCTGAATTATCAGTCAAGAGCCTCAGTGCTGTTTTTAGATCAGCTTTCAGAGGTTACCTCCTGCTCCTCAATTGGCTTTTTTCAGAGAGAGCAAATACTCTGTTTTATTGTATTTCTAGCTTAGGTTTCCCTCTGGTATCTTCAGCAAAGAAGATTGTAGAATTCAGGTATTTTAATAATTTCAACAACTGGTATTTATTGATTTGTAATTCTTTATCCTTTTTCCATATTCTTTTTATCACTTGTTGTTTGAACATGGAACTGCCAATATGTTCTTTTACTAATAAGCACCTATGCATCAACCTAGTTGAAGCTATGCTTTGAAAGCACAGTTGATAACCCAATGAAATCACTTGTGTTTTGCTAGAAGAGTTTTAGGTGTACAGATGGCTGCTCCTCTTCCCTTGCTCAGTGTCCTGCTTTCCTTCCAGCACCCGTCCTGTTCTTTGATTTCCTACAAGCAGCTGCTCTGAGACACAGACCAACTGCAGCTGAATGACTTTGAAACATTTCAAGGTATTACTTAAAAACAGGGCAGAGACATAGCTGACTTACAATTAATAGAACCTAGTGCATACATTTTCTTTCCTAATAAAAAACTTAGAAGATAAAAGAGTAAAATGTTTAATTTAATTACCTTGTGATCCCCCATGCAGACATTTGGCCCAATGTGGTCATATATTACTATCTTCTCATCATTTTCTGACTAGTTAAAAAAAAAAACAGAACACAACAAAACACTGGTCAGTCCAAGAATTCTCCAGATTACACACACAGAAAGGGACATTTGAAATGTTGTGCAAATAGGTGAAACCAGTTTCTGAATGAGGTGATATTAACACATCTTTGCTTGGCTCCTCCAGAGAAAGAATGAGTAAAATGAACTTTTCTGCCCAGTACTGCTGGCAGTAATTTGTGCAGTTTGCCTGCACAAAACCCCCCTGAGATCTCTGTGCCCCCTCCCTGCTGATGGGACCTTGGGAAATACTCGTGGCCAACACTGCTAAGTGAAGTGAGTGACTCGTAGTCACAATCCAGGCTTCTGCTGCAAAATGCAGAAAGCACATTTGGCCAGTTCTTTTTTAAGAACAACACAATTTTTATTGAATTAGGTGAGATAAATGTTCTTTGAATTAAATGCAACCCATGTTGCCTTATAACAGCATTTGATTTCATCATATAGGGGATTTTAAATGTTCAGAGAGATGAATGATTATTTTCAGGTTATGAGTATAATCTTTAACCATTTCTCTGAGATAAATTTCTTAATCTGAAAAAAGGCATTCAGTGATTTTAAGAAAAGCAGCAAATGACGGATGACATTCCTCCAGTCTCCATTATGAATTGCTTTCATTTTGTTCCATATTGAACTTTACCCTTATGTACTGACTTCTTTAGCATTTTTATCTTAATGAATAATAAAATGTACTCATCTTTCTGCCATTTGCAATAAACGTGATTTGGAGGAGCTATTTGGATTCTCTACCACAGTACTTCAGGAATAAATACAAATACATTGCCATACAAAATGATTTCTTATTGTGCTAAACAGTTTCTATAAGCTAATGAAATCTGTAATCTGCACACTCTCCAGTCTCTAATACAATCGTAGATGTGCTTTAAACTAGTTGGCAATACTAATTTATTTTGTAGGAAACAGCCAAGAATTCCTCATCTGTAATCAGTCAAGTTTGACTGGGCAATAACTTTATATAAACAGTAGCATTTAGGACTATAAAGTTAAAACTGAATTATCTTTAATGCAGTAAGGAAGCTTAAGGTCAGATTTACTTTACAGCACGGTTGTCTGCCAAAAATATAAAAACATAACCTTCTGCATTGTATGCATGAGCACTTTCCAATATTTCAAGATCATAATGCCACCAGCATCGGAAGTGGGGATACATTCATCAAAAGCGACTTGATAATTTACAAAGGCAGCATAAAATTGTGGATTTTCAACTGCATAATCTTTAGACAGATAAACAAATTACAGCAGTGCACAAGCAGAAACAATACACACTTGGCTGAGCATTCATTACTTCATGCGATCAGGCATCAGTGCAGCTCCCGAGCAGTGGGCAACCTTTGGTGGTTTAGGGCTCAGGAAGCATAAAATAACATGATGGTGAGGTAACCGACCATAGCATGATAGATGATGTTGCATGAAAGCTGTTTACAGCCCCATGTCAGTACAATCTGTAATGCCTACTGTGTAACTGAGCACACTGTACAGTGGCAATTTGTGCACCCTATCCTTTCCTTACATAGGATTTAAATGCAGATTTACTACAATTTTTGTTTGAAATAAAATACAAAATTGCCTAGGCAGAAAAATAAACACTTAATTGCCTATAAGAAAAATTAATACAGCAAAATAGTTACCTGAATAAGAATATTCAATAGATAGTTATGACTGAAAAAAATCTTTAGAAATTCATATACATTTCTATTTTAAGGATTTGTTACAGTGTAATCAGTTAATTAAAATTTGCTTTTACTTTCTTCAGAGTTCCTTTTAAAGCTTCAAAGTATAGGTGTCTGCAGTGGAGTAAATTCTCAGTCAAGGCCAACATTGCTTCTTTGTAGAACCACAGAAACCTGTAGGGTCATTTTGTCCTTTCCTCTGTCAGTTTGGCATTCTTTTCCAATGAGTACTTTCATTAGGTTTTATGGGCCAGAATGCCAGTTTGGCTTTGGGCTGATCTCCTGTGTTGGTACAGACTCACTGAGTTAGAGCCCAGCCTGGCCTCAGCAGCATCTGTCACTTTGCATGCGAGCTTCTGGAGGTGTCCCAAACTGCCTGACCACACTTTGCAAACGCAAAACTGCAGAGACAGAATTATTGCACTTTTAAAGGTGAGCTTTGAACGGCCCAGCTGATGGGGTTTCTGTTACATGGAGACTGGAAATTGTAACTGACCTCACAGTTACAAACTTCTTCAGTGCTCTAACTTTGTTTTCCCTTGTTTAATTTTCTCCCATTATATCCAAGTTATAGCCCTCTAGATAATCAGAAAGAATTCCTTTCCCTCTGTACTGTTTACACTCTTCAAGCTTTTGTGTACACTTCTATCTCCTTATTCATAGCTTTAAAAAAAAATATTCCCTCATTGGCCACTCTTTTCATGGTTTTAATCCTTTGTTCTTTAGGAATTTTGTGGTCGCCAAGCACTGTCGGTAACGTTTTGGGTAAAGTCTCACTTTTTCACAGGATATTTTTGTGTAAGAAAAACAACACTGATTTTGACATTACTATTTGACTATAAAGCCTGTATTGCTCTTAGGCTTCACATTTTCTTTACTGAATACTGCAGTACATGCATTGTCTAAAATTTTGGGTGAAATTTTGTGATGTCATGCAGACACTTTTTACACATTTAAGCATGTGAGGAAGTGCATTGACTTGAAATTCGAGTAGCTGCAGAAAACACATTCCCAGCCTTTCAGTGAGTTATATACTGCAAAGCAAACAGTCTAATCATGAGATAAATAATCCCAATGAGAGAGAAAAAGAAGGTTATAAACTTCAGGAGAGCAAGTTTCAAGGGTGCAATTAATTTAACTGGAAAAAAAAAAGCCAAGAAGCTATAGAACATTGATTTACTTGGAAGATTATTTTCTGTAATTCACTCCCATTAAACTGCATTAATTATACAGGAGCACACAGACAGACACAGGACTTTTGGCAATTTTGGGTCAGTAACTCTGTTAGAGCCATACAGTCTGGGCAGCAAGACAAGCTCACTGCAGCACATCCATTGATGCAGCTGCCCACAGGCACTGCCCAGCTCAGAACAGAGAGAAGTGGGAGAGGTCTCGTGTCACATCCTCATTTTCTGAGCTGCTCTTGGCCCTTTGGAGCAGCTGGCAGCCAGTGCCAGCAGGACGGGGGCCAGGTGCCAGGAGCACGGGGACAGAAGCCGTGGAAGCTGGCACAGGTCACCAGCTGACCTGGTCCAGTGCTCCCAAGAAAAGAAGGAGGGCAGAGTAGAACAAGATGGAGAGAGCAAATGACAGAAAACAAAACTGGGAAGGCTCCTGAACCATATTTAGATAATTTAACCTTGGATAGAGTATCACCAACTAACCCTAGCCCTAGCTATAAACACTAAAATCCCAAGAGGAATTGTATGTTCTAAAAATGTGGCACAAGCTTATCTCTGAAGCTCTAAATGGAATGTCTAAATTTAGGCACCTGACTGGTATACCAAAGTTAGGAGCCTACCTGCTGGAGACAATCCTCATTCAGGGGACAGCAATAGATTTGGCCTGTGTAGGATTTGACATATTCTTGGGACTACCTTAGGAAATCTACCACTCAGGTATCTCAGGTGCCTCCAGCTGTTGCTGTACAGGTTTTTCTCTCAATTTGTGACTCCTCATCCAGCAGCCACTTGTACCTGCTCCCATCTGCATCCTTGCTTGACCCTTGGTAGGGACAGTGTTGCTGCTTATGTCACTGTAGGGTGGACTGGGCTGGGGGACTAATGGGGACATTTTATAGGGGCTTTTTATTGTCTGTTACTCTCTTTAAAGCAAGCAGTCAGCCTCCCACAGAAGAGGCACAGGACAGAAGACAGTCAGGCATCACTGCCAGCTCAGATACCAAAGGCAGTGCTTGTGAAAGCTTGTCTTTTAGTCACTGTCAGCAGGTTTTTGGGGACAAATCGCCCTTCTTGGGTGCAAAGCACTGGAGACACACCCCTCATTCTAGCATGGTGTGCTGTCTCCAGCTTGGCAAACTCACGGGCAGTCTTCCAGCCCTACCACCTTTGGTGCAGATAAATGCAGCGTGTAGGCAGCGGGGGCTGCAGGTCTGTACTTACTTTCAAAATGAGCTCCTTGGCTGAGTGGGACATCAGGATTCTGTCACACCAGGCTGGACATCTCGTGTTCATGTACTGCCTTCCCTGGCTCGAGTCCTCGCTGTAGGGATAACTGCAAACAGATCCCAACCACAACCATCAGTGACTCTTGGCAAAGCAGCCTGAAACCTCTGGTTCAAAGGCCCATACTTCTTACAACATTTCACTGTTAAAAAGCAGCTCTTCCAGACTTGGACATGTTTATCTTTCTTTTCTCCTCCCTCCTTCCTTTTCATGTGCTCTTTCTCTATGTCTATTCTCAGACCTACAACTCTACTGAACGGTTAACAAGTTAAGATAGATACAGTTTCAAAACTCTCACCTCCTACCTTGTGCTTTTGCAGGTAAGAGTGTTTAAAGACAGCAAACTGCTTATCTGTGTGGAAGTACAAAAACCAGTTCAACAACAACTTGAAAGTAGACAAGAGACTACAGAAAATGTACATGCAGAAGTTGAAAAATGAAACTTAGGGGAAAAAAAGTTCATCTTGTGTGATTTCTTCATAGGATCCTCTCAAGGGGAGTTATCCAGGAATAATTTAACAGAAAACAGAGTTCAGAGTGCTGGGATCACTGCAGCTGTACAGAAACCTCTCCTGTATGGATTCTTTAAGGGTGACAGAAAGGAAGACAGGACAAGACAGCAGGCTTTGCGGGAGATTTCTTCAGAACTAAGGAGTCATGAATGTGGTTTAAAGAAAGTGATGCTGACTACATAAGATCACATACCTATGAAATTGTGTTAAGAAAAAGTATATTATTTTGTAAAGACATCTTCAATAGAAGCAGATTAATGGTAGTTACACTCTGGGGCCATTACAAACATGCTATGACATCTCCTAACTTAGCTTTAAAGGGCAACACAAGGTGTTTACTGTAATCTGCAGAATATAACTGGAGGTAACACACCTGTGTGAGCCCATGGGCCGAGATCATCTGAAGCACCTGAAGGGCAACCTCTGGCTCAACCTCAACAAGCTGAGGCTGGAATTTTTCATCCAAATCTTTTCAACAGTTTACCAAGACAGAACTTTGTATTCAGTGATGGCTCACCACACTGTAAGGCCCACTGTTTTCTTAGACCATTTCCAAAATGGCATGTGGGAGTAGCTAAGAAGGGGTTTTGGAGAAATCCAGAGGATCTGTGACAGACTCAACTTCTTAAATACTGGGCCTGAATTAACTGAAGACTGCCCTTGATAAACTCTTAAAACCCTCAAATATCTACATATGTATGTGTGAGTGTATTTGAAATGACATTTGTATTTTATTTTGCTCCTCACTGAATTCATACAGGAAATACTGAGGTTTTTTCTGATGTGTATCTTAAAATAAAATTTCTGGTATTGTAAAAACAGGTTTGCATGCTTGAAGAGAAACTTATTTACCATCCTGCCTGGTGTGATGCTCTGAAACGGAGACATACAGCTCTCTACCAAATGGCTTTACAAGCTACACTGCCATTAAAAAGATTAGCCATGGCAAACATCCAAGAAAAGCGTACTGAATGTATTGGAACAAACCAGTGATCTCAGTACGTTTTCCACCTCATCAAACCTAACAAGACTCATTTTCAAAACATATTATGAGAATTCAATTTGCTGCTTCACTGACATGCAGAAGTACAGCTTATTTCTGAGTGTCTGTGAAATATTTTGATGATGTAATACTATATTGGTAGTAGAAGCTCTTTGTCTGCAAGTTAAGGGTTGACTTTTTCTCATAACCTCTTACTTTACTTACTCCAGAACCCCACGTAACTGAAGCTACTTTTTATGACATAAAGGTATAAGAATCAATCACATTTCATACAATCCTTCCTTTAACAGCATTAACTGCAGGGCTTTTGAAATATGATGTTCCGTACCTGGAATGATCTGTTACTGCTATGTGTAGAGCATTAAATCCTAGAGCCTATATGCTATGAAATGGTATTTATCAATTTGCTTTATTTATCTTTATGTTTTCACAGGATGAAAACTTCTGCCAATTTTTCAAGGTCCTTAGCACTGATCACCCAGTCAAAAAGTTACTGTAGTTTACAAGTATCTTTGACAAATCAGATTTCTAATGGCTGGGACAGAGATGAAAATAAATGCTGCAAAATTATCCAGACAAAACGGCCTGTAGGTAATAATTTATTATAATAAAGTGAGGCAAACTCTTCTTTTCATAAGAAAGAATCCCTCAAAGGAGGTAAGAAGCATGGAGTGCTCTATCTACTGCACTCCAATGAATAAAGTTCCCTCCCTCCTTCCCCCCCGACGTGTGGAAGTCCTAATCTCAGTGAAATGGTGACACTAACGTAATAAAAATCCTAACAAGATACCTACCCCAGAACTGGGAAAACTGTTTGCTCTCCTTCTTCATGCTCATCCTGCCAGCCTGCCCCACACAGGCACTGCCCAGAGAGGGGACAGGCACTGTGCTCATCCTGCCCCACACAGCCACTGCCAGAGAGGGGACAGGCACTGTGCACACCCTGCCCCACACAGGCACTGCCCAGAGAGGGGACAGGCACTGTGCTCATCCTGCCCCACACAGCCACTGCCCAGAGAGCACAGACCCATGATGGGACTCAGGAAATTGGAAAATACTCCCACCTGCTGCAGCAGGAACCAAGACACGAGTTTGCCGATACACGCTTCTACTTGACCGTTCACTTTTTGTTCTTTATAAGCTGGCTTATAAGATGGCTTTCAGGATGTTCTGTAGTATTCTGTAGTTACACACTTTTTTTACACACACTGTATAACATCTATTAAAAAATACAATGGGGAAATGGGGAATTCTCTGTGGAACAAATTTTGTGTTCTATTTAAAACACTGGCAAAGTTGGAATTTAGGACCTTAACCATTCATGTTAGCAGGGTAATTGATACCAAAAAGAGACTGTTATTCTCTGTGTATTCCAGCCAGCAGAATTATACAAAATACACTTTAAGTGTGCATGCCCCTGGATGACACACACGCAGGCAGTTCTGGAGCATCCACGTGAGAAGCTTGCACAATTTATCTCGAGTTGTTTAGGACTTTTTCTGAAGATGCAGCTTCCAGCTGCTTTTCCATCCTATTTCACAAACGTTTGTTTCAGTTGCACTTATTTAATCAGGATTACTGTCAGGTGGGTTTTCTGAATAAAACTTCCAGCAACATCATTAATATAATGTTCAATATTGTTGAGATTTAACCAAACACTTTCATGAATTGCTAACCTACTCTGTTAATAAGGAGCAGGCCGTCCAATGAACTACTGTTGTCACAGTCAATAAGATGAGAACTACTTGGCAATTGTTTGGGGAAAATAAACCATTAAGAGGGTTAGTAATATCAGAGCACTACTGCTGTTGACTGGTATTGTCAGAGATGATTAGACACCTTTACAAAAATGCTTACTGCAGGGTGAAAAGTCATCCGACATCGTAAACTATCCTGTCAGCAGTGCCTTAACTCAAAACACAAGCCAACAATGCTGTGTATACAAATGTCTCTTTAACTGGCATTTCCAGTTAGAAAAAATGCTCCGAATGAACTCTTCTTGTGTGTAAGCATGGATAAAACCTGTTAGTGAGATGGGTGAAATGTTCTTTCCAACAGGAAACAATTCATTCCCTCTGGAGGGCTCTACCTGTAGCTGCCACAGGCAGTGAATGTGCTCTGGTTTGCTCCATGCTGGGACACCCCATGCTGGGACACCCCATGCTGGGACACCTCATGCTGGGACACCCTGTGCTCCTGTGCTGGGACACCCCATGCTGGGACACCCCGTGCTGGGACACCCCGGGCTGGGACACCCTGTGCTGGGACACCCTGTGCTGGGACACCCCGGGCTGGGACACCCCATGCTGCTCTGGGAACCTGCCTTCTACAGACCACGCTGCCAGTGCTGCTGTGGGAAGTGTGGCAGCACTCACTAGGCAACAGTGGAGAAAACTCAGCTATTTGATCTTTTTTAGTCCAGTAAAGGTCATTCTGAACAACTGTGCAGCCTACAACTAGGTCCAAATGCAAACTTCAGCAAACTTTATCGTGTTTTGGGGAGTGGAAATGCCTCCTGTTCAAAAGCTCCTTGTGCTCACTCATCTGTCAATTGTCCCCACATTTTATATCACTGATTTTTTTATAATACAAAGTATTTGAGAGATGGGATGGAACTATAAAGTATCAATGAAAACTGAGCTCTTTATGGGAAGAGCTGAGACAGTTTTGATTTGGTTAATTTTATTTTTGAACTTAGGTATGAGTACTCACATTTACTAAACCTTTTCTCACTTTTAGGTCTTTCTATTTAGATATGACAGTAACAGAGAACTTCAAAAGGGGAAAAACCCCAACCACTGTTCATCAGAAAATTATTTACTATTTTTCTGTTTTCTGAGAAAATGTTGGCTTCACCTCTTATGTGCTCTCAGATTGTCTAAGGTACTTTTACCTGAAGAAAGGATGGTGAATGTGGACTGCCAACACAACCTTTAGTGCTCTCAAAGTTTTAAGTCCAAAGATATAAACATTTTGATATTTTTAATTTACAGTCAGCATTAGTGTGAGCTGGTACGTAAGTGTGATTTCAACAAAATGCCATTCAACCAATCAAAGGGTGACATCTAATTTTTGTCAGCGATCAGAGTGTTAGTTTCTTCCTCAAAATTGAATTAACATCTTTTATTTCCCTGAACCTGAAAGGGAGAGTTGGATTTCCTAGATCTCTTCCTAACAAATGACCCCATGTAATTTATCTTCCTATGCACATCTTAGGCAGCAGATCTAAGCTAAGCAGTAAGACACATTGCTGTTTGAATTAGATTATCTGCTTCATAGGTACCAAAACACTAATAAGCCTTGGTGATGCCCTGCGAGCCAACTGGCCACAATACGAGTCTCACTTCAGCCAAATCAGGAGGGCAAACAGAGCCCTGCAAACACAGCAGTTATAGAGCAATGTGTTAAACAGCTGCTACTTGCACAGGCTACACTAACACCATGGTGATAGCACCAACAATTGGAGTCAAAGGTGACACTGGGATGGGGTCACCCGGGCAAACCAGCAGCAAAGGGCAGGATGGGTGAACAGGACTCGAGCCCTGAGTCCGGGCACGACACAAAACAGGAGGGTTAACAACAAGGTATTTTTATCAGGGTATTTTTATCAGAATCTTTTTTATAGATTTATGCTGGGCGTAATGCTTTTTGGCTTAACACTCTTCTTTGGAAAATACTGGTCTGTAATATGCTTCAGAGTGAGCATTCCAGTATCACCAGTGTCACAAGACCTTCTTCAGTTAAAAAAAAAAAAAAACCCCAGAGCCTATTTCTTTTTCCAGAGAGCATAATGCAACCCTTCACCTTCTGTGAGGAACATTCACCCAGAATGCTGCCCATGGCACTGCTGAAAACCACCCTGTGGCCAAACCCTGGGGACAGGAGCAGGACCAGCCCGGGAGCAGAGGCTGGCACACGGCTGATGGCCACGGCCACACTGTGCTCTGCTCTCTCACCCCAACCGTGGGGAGGCCCAGCTGGCAAAAAGGATTATTTGCCAGCACTAAAATGGGTTATTTGGCAATACCAGTGCCTCAGCAAGTGAACACTGAGTGATGCACTCCATTGCTTTAATAACAGTAATGCTGTACCCCACGCAGTGTATGCAATACTGCTATTATTGCAAGTGGATAAATGGAATTATGAATAATGTTGGCTTGTTGGGAAGGACCCAGTGCTGACTTGTTGCACCAGAACAGCTGATGTTACTATATGACTGTGATTGAGCTCGATGTCCTTTTCACCTGTACTACCTGCACTACTGTACTACCTCAAAAGTACACCTTCTACCTCTACTTCTCAAAAGTACATTACTTTGGGGCTAAAATTCACAAAGCCTCATATTGGAAAAACAGCCCTTTAGAATATGCTTTATTTTCTGCTTGCAGTGTGGTCTGTAGTCCTTACCTTACACATGGTGTGGAGTAATTCTTTGAAACTTTTTTACTTAATTGGTTGTCCTTTCTTTTCTCCTTTGCCACAATTCCTTAAACCAAACCTTGGGTAAGTAATGCTGTCCAGGTCCTCACAAAATAAACACCCTATTTTACTTTGAAAATTGAGAATTGGTGAGAGTGGCACTGGTTTAATGTGAGTAGAAACATGGAGGCAAGATCTGTCTGAAAAACCATTGTAATGTGAGAACGCTGGAAAGGAAGGGCAGGCTGCTGACACCTGAACCATCATCTCGTCCTTCAGTTTCACACCCAAGGGAGACCCTGGGGCTCTGTGCATGGCACCAGAGGTTCTGCTGAGTGGCCTCTGCAGAGGGGAAGAACAAGGGAGTGCTCTGGGCTTTGCTCCGTGCAGAGCAGGCTGGCTCAGTGCAAACCACACCACAAAAATACAGTGTCCTTGTGCAACCTTCTAGAATAGAGAAGGGTCATGGGACGAAACACAAGGTAGAGAAAAAATGTTTTATGGACTAAATAAGATTTTTGCAGAATAATGAACCAGTGCTAGAGAGAATTCCAAAGGAGGTACACTCTGCCAAGAGTAAATGAGATTCAACCTACTCAGAGGCATCAAAAGCCAAGTGTCACTGCCAGTGCAGAGGGTCTGCTTGAGACAAATATCACACAGAGGGTATCTAAGACACAAACATATGTCCAACCAGTAAATTACATGACAGCCTAATTCAACAACAAACAAGAATAGGTCACTTTAAGAGAATGATTAATACATGAGATTTGCTGTGCATGCAGCCTTATCTGAGAGCAAACCTTGTATGTGGGTGTGAACTCTTGCTCAAGACAGCTCCTATCTTTGCTATACAACAGCTACGAGAATAATTATAATAATTAATGGAGAGCAGTGATAAAGGTAACAATTGCCCACCTGTATATTGACAGACCACAATGTCTTTACTTCATTTTTTCACACCTCCTGCCTTTTGCAGTGATTGTTGACTACTATGAAACTCTTTGCAGCCTCACTGGGCCGTTTGCTCATGGCCAGACTGTTCAGCCTGTGAGTGATAGAACTTACACAGTTTAAAATTCTAACTTGTATTTAGTCTCCAGTGGCTTCTGTTGCTATGGGCTACACTAGATCACAGAGAGTAACATGAATATTCACTATATAAAATAAAAGACCTCAAAATATAGGAATATAGGAGTGAGTGAATAATGTCTGAAAAATACTCTGTTGGAAAGATTTTTTTACAGGCTGCCCAACACAGCAGACCTGCCACATACCCTGTGATCTCTTGTTAAACTGCGGCTTCCCTGCCAGGCTGCCCTCACCTTTGGCCTCTCTCAGCAGGACAGAGGAAGGGATTGTGAGGGAAGGGTGGGCTCTGGCCCCAGCTGTCCCTCCTGCCACCGCCCTGCAGGCTCCAAGGACCCAGGACAGGACGTGCTGGGAGGCCCTGTGGACACAGCATCAGCAGATCTGGGCCCAGAGCAGGTGGGATGAGCCTCCTTTCCCTGAAGTTCATCCACTGCACCTCTGGCATGCTCCTCTGGGCACAGGCACACAGGGCGGAGAGCTGATACGGCTTGGGCACACACATTAAAGAATTAAAAGGATCTCAGAATTGAAAAGGAACGTAGAAAATGCTTTAGGGCTGCTGAGAGGAGATAACTGACAGCCTGCAGATGCTGTCAGTGCTATCAAGTCACAGAATAAAGGAATGGTTTGGGTTGGAGGAACCCTTGAGCTCAGTCAAGGCTTTGTTCTAGATGGTTCTAAGGGGTGACTGACTGAGCACCCCTCCCTCTGCACTGCATCACGATGGTCACCCATGGCAGGGGGAAGAGTTCACAGCAAATAAAGCAGACAATTGGTCTTAAATTACAGTATTGCACTGGAGAAGAACAACAGATTAGTTTTGAGTTCTCTAAGTATGCCTGCAGAGACACTATTTTTAGATGTGGCTGTAGGAGAGCTCAGAAGTGGCTCTCCAATCCTTCCCACATTCAAAGTTAACTAAGAAGTCCTGAAGCTAATGTGCAGCAACACAGAGTCTGTCAAGGCCCTGTGGAAACTCCTTTGTATATACAGGAACATTAATTTGCTGTGCTGCCTTAATACCATTCCATTTACAGATACAAATTCAATTTGCAACTATAAATTACATAGTATTATATAAGTAATTATTTATACCCACCAAAAATTGTGTAGGATTAAAAATAGTAATATATTTCTGTTAAAAATACATTACTGAGCCTGTGGCTGTGCAAGGACCACAGGATAGGCAATAGGATGTCCTTGCCTCATGACAGAGAAAACAAGGAGAGATGGGTGAAAAAAGCATCCTAATGTAAAGCCAGTTTGCTCTTTATATATACATGCCATCTTTCAGTATAAAAATTTTCTTTTTACCATTTATTATTATTACTATTATCTGGTTGTTAAGAAGGAAACAGAGTGAGTAGAACTAAAACACAGAGACTACTCACACCTAATTTCTGACCTCTGCTTGAGGGACCATGACACTGAAAAGCTCTTACAGAGTGGTCTGAAGAAGCTGAAAACTATTCATTGAACAACGTATTTTTGGCAAGCCTTGCTCTGGCTGAAAGCACTAATGTTGGAGAAATGAAGTAGCAGAGTATGTATGGTATAAAAATTGTATCACTTCCCCTCACCTTCATCTACCCTGATCAGATACACGACAAGTGAGACACTCAGGGATGTACACACCCTGCTGGTCTACTGTTATCATACTCAATCAATATGGACAATTTTGAGTAGTGGTAACTCCATGCATACTTCCAGTGTCCCAGGGGATCGATACAATTCAGTATCGCAGCTGGCTGGTAAGAAGTAATGAGATTACGATCACAAAAGGCAAGCTTCCCAAATTTTTTCTTAGTGTATGCCAAAGCATCATACTTTTCTATCTGTCCATGAAGCATAAAATAGCAGTATTTAAACATATTATATCTATTAACAAAAAAGTATATAAAAAGCATAGTTTTATTTGCATTTTTTCTACTATTTTTTAAACTTTTTCTTTGTGATTGCAGTACTTCTTTCCCTTGAAAGCAACTGTGAGATTTGACTTCCTCACTCTTGGAAAGGGACCATACATGTATAAAATGGCACCAAATCTTCCACACATATCTCCTGAATAGGACTGCCATTTGCAAAATGCTTGGTTTTGTATGATAGCAATAGTTGTCAATTCATGGCTAAAGCACCTTAGGGATACTGCTGACTAAAATCATGCACTTGTATTAAGCCAGCCAATTTATTCTAACAGTCTTAAGTAGTTATATGATGTTTACTGAAACTGAAAAAGCAGAATCTGAGTTCCTGCCCTCCTTCCTGATGCCCCTCTTGTATTTCCCTGGGTGATGGCAGGAGGCTCCAGCCCCTGCTGAGTGCGCAGCTCGCAGCCACCAAACAGCCTGAGGCAAAGACTCCCTTTATGGTTGCAATAATGTGATTTAACAGGTGGTCTGGGCCCAGTGCTTAGAAGTCCTTCCACATCTCTGAGCACACAATCCTGCCAGGTCTGTTTTAAGAGCAGCTATAAAAGACAGGATCAGCGGAACCCAAATGATGAGCTACGGAGCACTACTGGCATGTGGCTTATTCCTGATGGAGGGGATGTGGGGAGAATAAACAGTCATGAAAGGAACAGAGATCATTATAATTTCTGCAATAAATATGGGAACATTCACATTTTACCAACAACAGTGCGAGTAATAATTATGTTGCAGCTATTTAAATAAATGGATTATATATGAATCTTACCTGGGAGGAAATGAGATGTCCAGTTCATACAATCTGTCTTTAAAGACTGACAGCTCTCTGTCAAATTCTAAAAGCTATAAAAGATAGAAATAAATGCATTCACTCTTTAATGTTGAACTGCAGCAATTTAAAAATACTACATTATATAAAAGGAAATAAAAAAAGACTATGATCACACACAACTTGAGGTATAGCCTTCATAGAATAGTTTTTGTAACACAGTGCAAAACTGTCTGGACTATTTTAATACATAAACAGTGCCTTGAGAAAGTGTTGAAAACATTCTTTTCCTCAGTGAAAGTTGTAACACTGGCTCTTCATAGCACTGCCCTGTAAGTGCATTTATACCACAAGAAGGCTACATTTCTTTGAGATTTCATAGCATAGTCATAGTCTTTTCAGAGATAAACCAGACAGCATTAAAAAAGACCAGCAACTGATATGCTGACCAGCCCAGGAGAATGTCAGTGAAATGCATCATATTACTCTGTATTATCTTTAGTGCAGATAAGCAGGTACAAGGATCAGAAGGATGTGCACATCACTCTTCCCAAGCAAAGCTGAGCAGAGCTCCTGCACACCTGCTCTGGGTGTGCATGGCAGACAGCAGACAGGGACATGTGACAGTAGGCAGAGGGTGTTCTCAGGCAGCAGCCAAGACAGAGCACCAGAAGCAGGTGTTTAACAGAGATGTTCATAAGTCTAGATTTAATGTCCTGTATAAATATTAGTCCCAAAACAACATTTATTTTCCCCGTGACCTCTACAGAGAGAATCCGCAGTCTTTGTTCGTAAATACAGCCCCACTCACAACTCAGTGATAATTGTCCCCATTAAACCTGTAACTGTTCTGATGGACACATCTTACTCCAGAACCCGGCTGGGGTGCAGCCCGATGTGCCAGGGCACTGCAAGCTGAAGACAAAAGCTCATCATGCCATGGTTGATGCCTCGTGGCTCTAAGGGCCACTTGCTGTTCTGACGAGTGTCCCAGCACTGTCCCGCGCCACGGCCGTGTTTGCCCACCGTTCATTAATCATGTCCCATCTCACAGCTGTGCTGATACCATTGTATGAATGGCAGAGCTTCCCAAAGAAATTAGATCGTGTCCCCCTTTCCCCTCTGTCACCTCATAAATCATTCCTGAAATGTGCAATTAGCAGCTACTTGTACACATTAATTATCTGTGTGAAAAGCAGCTACCTGAGCCACCTGCACTGCTGATTAGCTCCCTCTCCACAGCTTCCACAGCTCACCCAGCTCTCTCCAGCCTCTCCTGCCATATGTAGGTACCTTGACATGAAGATGCCAGGTGATGGGCAGTCTTCCCTGCTTTAGTTCATTCGACACCAAACTCTGTGACAGTATCCTGGAAAAGATTCTGCAACACCAATAACCGCGACAATTTGTGCTTCTTTTAACATCTGACTGAAAGCCTGAGAATTCAGCATGTTTGGATAAATATTTCAAAATATCTGTGTGGAAACTTACAGTATGTATCTAATAATATACTCAATCCTAAAAGTGTTGGGCTGGTCCAGCACTCACTGCTCTAACTGAAGCAATCTCAACACACTTGAAGAATAAATAGATGTTTCCATCACCATGAATGTTTCCAGACTCTGATGCTGATTTCAGTAAGCAGAACAGATTGGTAGCCACAATACAGCCACTGGCTGTGAAAACAAATGTTACCATCCCTTTCCTGCTCCATGTGCCTCCACTTTAGAGGTATCAGCCACCCTGCATGAATCTGGGATAGGAAAACAAACTGCCATTCCCAGTTAAAACTGTTAATGGAAATGTATGTCTGTACATGTTTCCTACTGTTCCAGTAAACAGCTCAGAGTAGGGAAGAGGAGGTGTCAGGAGAAAGGCTGATTCTGAAGTGTTAAACTGAGAGGACTGAATGAAAGGACAATGCTCCACAGAACACAATGGTATAAATTACTCATGGGCATCCCAAGGGTTGGCAAAATACAATAGATGCATTGTCCTCTCACACCAATTCACATTTTCAAAATTTTATACATTCAGATTGTTCTTAATGATGTGATGATATTTGCAAACTCAACAAGGCCTGGGGTTTAGAGTACTCAGCATTTGGATGTGCATTATCATCCACAGAAGTTTCTGCTGTGTTTGTTTGCTGCAGTTGTGTATGTAGGGTCTGTGCTATGCAGATGAGCTGCTGACACTGGTGACAGAGAACAGAAACAAGACAGCATTGTGTACTGTGCTGGCAGTTTCCCAAGTTTCCCCAGGTTAAGGGACAGCTTCAACCTGAAGCCCGAGCCCAACAAGGTGCCTAGAAGGATTTAGGGAATATTCATGGTGAAGAATTCATCCTGTCATGTAAAACAGACAAACATTTTTAATGGATTATTTGCAATAGCTTTTACTTCCTGCTATATATTAAATAATAATGCGCTTTTATAAATTATTTTTTCCTAGTTATTAAGTGACTGTGTTACAGTACCTGTAGCCTTCTGCCCAAACACGCCCACCAAGTGTGCAGACAGACACCTGCTCCCTCCTGCGAGGTCAAGGACAGGTTTTCTGTGTGCCCAGGGCTGAGCACTGGGAGCCCCCTGCAACCCCTCTGTGCTCACCTGGCAGCACTGCAGGCAGTCAGGAGAGCAATGGAAGAGATGATGGAAACCTGAACTCTGCATTTTGAGAAAACTGCAGTTATTCTTTTCTGTAGAAGAGCAAGTTTTAACTATTATTTTTTGGTATGAAAAGCACTTTCATTCTCATTTAAGCCTGTAATCTCAAAATGCAAGATTTTTGATGCAAATGCAGGGTGTTCACTAGGACTTGTCACAAACAATTACAAATGTCACTTGCCCTGAAAGCAACTTCAGTTAAGAGAAGGCATAGGGCCTGACATGGGCATCAGTCAATTCTATCTGCTTTAGGACAGGTACACAGGTGCCTGGAGCAACCTGGCATGACAGAAAATTAATAAAAATTAACATGGGCAAGATGATACTGAGGAGCAGTCAGAATTTAACAGGGTAATGCCTTTACTTTTAAAGCATCTAACATTGTCTTTAAAAAACCCCACCTGGAACATACTCCTTTCATGGCAATCTCACCACAAACTGCTCACTCATTTCCATCCTGTACACCAATCAGCACTGTGAATAATGCCACTGCTGGAACAGGACACATGAGTATGTCTGTCACTCTAAATGCCTTAAAAATAATAAAATAATTAAGTTCAAATGCTAAAAATCAATATATTGTTCTATTTAATTTACTCATAATACGATCATCCTTAAGAACCAAATCTTTAAGGTGTTACATGACACGCTGTGGTAATTTGAGCAATTACAGAGATTTTAAAATGCTGTGACTGGAAGATCTTTCCAGAATTGTATGTCACAGGCAGTTTTCAGAAGACTGTTTTTTTCCTCAAAACTCAGTTTCACCAATGTAACTATACCTAAATAAGAGTAAAGATGATGCAGGGTCTATGTTTTATCTGCTCCAACACTGAGTTGATGACATTACATCAAGATGTTTGCTCCACAATGTCCAGTGACCAGCCCAACAGGAATATTTGATGAACACCTGAATGAAAATTCCATCCATCCATCCATCCATCCATCCATCCAGGTATCAATAGTTAGCTACTACCTGTGAGCCATTGTGACCCCACTCTGTGGGGAATGCGTAGGCAGTATGTGTAGGAATGACTATATTTGCAGTTAAGGATATTTCCTATTTAATTTGAGGAGAATTAAAAGCATTCAGGATTGATGGCAGGCTCAGCTGCAGTGCCCACTACCTCCTAAGGGAATTATCAGAATTGCTGGTTTTCTAGGGTGCTGTGTATTCTGTAAAACCTGCCTTTTGCCCCCTTTTTCTTGGCAGTGTTGTAACATGTGCCAGGGTGGAGGAGAAAGCAATGCACAAAATTCTAAATTTCTACATTACGCAGCTTGACAGTAATCAAAGGGTTATAAGAGAGTTTAGGCAGTTGCAGAAACCAAGGTTCTGCTTGCTTCAATTTAAAGCAATGAGGCACTGGTAAAAGGTCAGCATCTATTGGGTACACTGCAATGGGCCACCTTGGCTAAAACCATACACATATGAACCCCTTCAAACAGGGCAACTTAATTCAGTCATTGGAGTAGAACAATGGCAATTACTCATCAAGACCTACAGACCAAAGTCAGAGCACTGGTAGATCAGGAGGTGATATTAGCAGCATTTATCAAATCCATCTGCAGGGCCCACAAGAGAATTCACAGCTGTGAAAGGGAAATGAAGTTTCAGACCAAAAAGAGGAGATGAGCATACAGAAGTGACCTCAGAGAATTAAAACATGTGGACCCTGGTCACCGTAACCTCCTTTGCCAGTCTTATGGAGCACATGTTTTTTTCCAAGAGACTTTGTAAAGACAGAAATTGTATCCTTTCCAGTCCCAGCAAATTATTTAGAAACTGATTCAGCAGTCTACTGACTTCAGGTAAAGGCCTGTGGGAATGCTGATCCTTCCCACTTATCCATGAAAATGCTGTACACAATTCTGCCTGATTGTAAAGCTACTTCTTTGTCTAACAAAGACTATGTAAAATTATCTATTACTATATAATTTGAATCTTAATCTTCTTTCTCTCATTGCCAGTATTTAAAATCACATTTCACAGAAAAAAACCCCAAATCACGGAATATAAATATACCACTTATGTTGTTTTTGTATAATATTATATTTCTGCACATATCTATACATCCTGAATGGCAGTGTTGTCAAATCACAAATGCCCACGTAAATGTGGCTCTGTGGCACACAGAGAAATGCACGACAGAGATTGCTGTCAGCACTGGGGGGTGAGGCACAGCAGTGCCTGGCTAGCAGCACTGCAGGCTGACACCACTGGTGTGGATAAGCTGTCAGCCCAGCACCCTGCTAACATCTCCAAGGGCTCAGCCCCCCTCTGCTCTGCCCCACGCAGCAGAGAATCCAGATCTTATCCTCTGAGACTTCTGTTACTTGGAAAGAACAACATCAGTAATCAGAATCTGTTTGTACTACTCAGGAAATTAGTTCTCAATGAGGAGACTGAAGTATATGTGAAGGATAAACCAGTGAAGAAGCCAAAAGCACGGACACAGACCAAGCCTGTGCTCCCACTCATGCAGCAGCAGTGAACTTTCTGCTGACCACAGAAGCTCCTTCCACACCCCGAGGGCTCCTTGCCCAAATGCTGCCCTGCAGCAGGGAATTGTACCCCATCCCTGAGCTGCCCTGTGCCCACAGAGCCTGCAGGAATGTGGATCCATGGCACACAGAGCCCGAGAGGTGCCACAGAGCCTGCAGGAACGTGGATCCATGGCACACAGAGCCTGCAGGAACGTGGATCCACGGCACGCAGAGCCTGAGAGGTGCCACAGAGCCCACAGCCCCAGCACCCCGTGCTGCAGCACAACCCAACACACGGGTCTGCTCGCCAGCACAGCCTTGATGTGAGGGCACGGTGGCCCAGGGCTGTGCCCTGTGACTACCAGCTGGTAACAGCTGAACACACCTGTTGCTCACTCTTCTGGGATTCCAGGGCTTACCTTGAATTAAAAGAAAATTGACCCTGGAAAAATGCATTCATGCAAATTGCCATTTTCACAACTTTGCTGGGACAGACACTAGGTATTATTGCAATAATTCATACACTGTGCACAATAGCTTGTGACAAAGTTCCTTCAAAATGTCAGGAATTACTGAGTGGATGCTGTCTTTAAAACTGAAAGACTTTAAATAGGAATATCCTGCTTGCAAATATGACACACTCAATAGATTATTTCATTAAACTTAAAATATCTTTTACTGTGAAACATTAGTTTGTCCCACTTGGGAGTCGAAACCACCATGCACTATCCTGTTACACAGTTACTTGTGAACTGCAATTTGGAAAAAGCATGAAATACGGAGAATATAGTATTTAGCAGAGTGTATTATGGAGTTTAGTGTATTATGGAATTTTAGTATTACTTGTAGAGTGGTTAAAAATTGAATTTTCTTGAGGAACAACTATGGAATGCTTCTTACTTGGGAAAACTCCCACTGCGGATTGAAGATTCCCCGAGCCTTGGCTGGCATGAGTGTTTTGGGAAACAGGCAGGACCACAGAGGCATATCAATGCTGGGTGTGCCCCTGAGGGGTGTGGGGAGCTCCAATCAATCAATCAATCAATCAATCAATCACCATGCCTCACAGAGAGTCAGGCATCTCGCAAGGTCACTGGGAACTTCTGGACAGCTAACACTGAGGTGCTGCTCTTCCAGCAGGGATTCAATCCATGCCCTCCCTCTGTGGGGCTGCAGGAGGCTGCTCTGGGAGCAGCAGAGAGAAGGAGCCCGTGCCTCCCCCACCATGTGACAAAAACACACAGACAGCCCTCAGACCAGGGACCAGAACCCATCTCTAGCTGTGCCTTTTGTATGAAAGTGTCCTCAAGTATAACTTTTCAAGTTAAACTTAGGATTTGCTTTTCTCTGTCCAGTCCTTTGTGCATGCAGACATTGATCTGGGAGGTTATCAGGGGTACCTGGAGAGCACAAGAGGGTTGACCCACTGCAGAGAGATAGTGAAAAAACAATTAAGCACTTTCCTATTTTTATTTGGCTGACCACAGACTTCAGGCAAGATGTGGAAACTTTGGTATGGTGCTTGTGTGCACAAATATTAACTGTAAGGGATGATGGTGAGATCCATAAACTTGGGGACTGGAATGCAGGTACAAACATTGCCTCCCTGGACATTCCCTTCCATGTCACACAGGTTAAAAACGGCCAAAGCACGTTAGCAGATCATACTGCAGGCTGGATTACAGAGTGCAAATACAGATGCTGAACCTACTCTTAGGGATAGACTTAAACAAGAGCCAGTGCCTGAAACAATAAATATACCACATTACACCTGAATTATCCTTAGGCCATACAGCAGCTGTATAGAACAGGATGGGGGTAAAGGTCATTAAATAATATTTGTAACTTTCTGCTACAGACAAATTTTACACCTGAATAATTAATCTATTTGAAGCTTGCAGTAAACAGCTAACCCAACACATCTGGATTGACTTGTTTGTGCAATCTGGATTTACATTTATGTTTTGCCAGTGAGAACAATTTATTGGTAATATTTCCTATCTCTGTCATTTCTCACGTTGCAGTTTATCCAGTGGTATATCAGCTAATTGCTAATTTAAGCAAATGCAATTCTAAACACAGGAATGCTGCTTCTGAATAAAGACACAGAGCACAAAGCCATTTTCTTATTATACTTTATGAAAATCAGGTATCTCAGAAGACTACCTTATATAAAAGAAGCAGTTTCAGGATAGGCAGGATTTCCTTACGACCAGTGTGAGGTAGCAATGGTCCTAAGCAATCAATTTTCTTTCTCTACCCTAATTTGCCCTTATACATCATATTCAAGATTTTATCTGGACAGGGGCTGGTTGGCTCAGTGGATAAACCTCTGCCTTTTCACCTCTGGGATCATGGTTCAAGTCATACCCTGATGAAATGCACTTGATCGTCCTAATCTAGTTCCTAGTGGACAGTATTCCCATTATCTTTAAAAGGGTCAGAGCCAAGGCCATTGGGAAGAGTGCATTGTGCTATATCTTGTCTGTTGATTAATACATTTTCAGTGATGCCAGATCCTTAATCTCCATAAGCATACACATTCTCACAAAAATCTTAATACAGGTCCCTGGTGGATTGTATCTTTCTGCTCAATTTGTGTATCATTTCAGGATTTCCTGGGAATACACACACCTCCCCCCACACCCCAATAAACTGCTTAAAGTGTACAAGTATGTTTGCCTGTGCTGTTTGCAATAACATCTCTAAGTTAACTAGGATGATAACAGATCACTTTAGATCACTACTTCTCAGAGGGAAGACAAGACCTTTAACTCAATCCGTTCCTAGAGCACATTATAACTTTCTTCTCATACCGTATCAGTTGAGGCTGAACACACACAGAATAAAGTGAATTTATTCTGTGAAGGGAAACCGAGTCAGAACATACTCTCCCCATAAGAGTTCACTGTTTGTCCTCTGCACCAAGAAAGCTGCTGCACAAATAAAGTAAGAAACAGAATCACTTCCATTCCATGAAAATCCAGGCTTGGAATCACTGGGCTTTTCAGCATAACATTCTTGGATCTGGTTTGCAATGAATGCAGGTACACCAGCAGTGCCCTCTGAACCCTCTGGTGATGCTGGAGCTGTGGGCAGCAGCGCCCTGGGCCAATCCTGCTGCCCTGAGCAGCCCCCAGCACGATGGACAAGGGCTCTGTGCTTCTGTGGGACGTGGGGGCTGGGGCAGCAGGACCCAGGGCCAGCAGGGACAGGATGCAGGACCACCAGGGCAAGCACAGCTTCACTATTAGCCACCAGATTCCACAAAGATCAATAGAAAAAAGAGACCATGGTTTTAGCAGGAATATCATCAGGTTCCACTCTTAAGACAATTAATTCACTGATCACTTTTACTACACAGTTGTGGTCAAAATCCTAAGCACAGTGCATTAACTTCTACCTGGATTGATTCTTTAATACAGATCATAGGAAAGACAGGAATGTAGGTACCATTCCTCATTTCTAATTGCATTTAAAGATTATAAAATGATTCCTGATGATTAAATCATTCCTCTGTAATCATTACAGGTTTTTACATCCTTACTATATATTTATTTAATTGACTACTGAAGAAATACAATTTAACTTGTGATTCTTTGGTACAAGTCAATAACCTGATTATATTTTTTTCATTACATAATTATCCTTGGCTTGCTTTTCTTTTGATTATTTTGAAATTACCAGGGAATTCTTTTTGAAAAAAAAAAAAACCACCTATAGCCTGATCTATCACAATTAAAGAATCTGCAAACAACTGGTAAAAGTGTAGGTTTATACAAGAACTCCCTGCCTCCCTTCTGGAAGCACCAGCATGCTGATTTTTATCACTGAAGGGCTGGAAATCCGGCCCGGTGTTTGGTGTGAGTGGCGTGCTGGTGACCCAGGGTGAGCTGAGCAGGGTGGGCAGAGCCCAGGGGAAAGGCAGAACCCAGGGGAAAGGCAGAGCCCAAAGGAAAGGCAGAGCCCAGGGGAAAGGCAGAGCCCACGGTAAAGGCAGAGCCCACGGGAAAGGCAGAGCCCACGGGAAAGGCAGAGCCCCCACGGTAAAGGCAGAGCCCAAAGGAAAGGCAGAGCCCAGGGGAAACCCGGGCAGGGCTCAGGGGCCTCCCAAACCCGGGCAGGGCTCAGGGGGCTCCCAAACCCGGGCAGGGCTCAGGGGGCTCCCAAACCCGGGCAGGGCTCAGGGGGCTCCCAAACCCGGGCAGGGCTCAGGGGGCTCTGCGCCTGTGGGCAGGAGAGGAGCAGGACCAGGAGGGGCGATGGGGGCACGGTGGTGGCTCGGCTCAGGGACTGCTCTGGGGAGGTGTGAGAAGCCTCATTTGTGCTTTTCCAGGGCTCAAGGGCGAGCCCCCGGAGCAGGATGACACCACGGGACCGATGAATCAGCACAGCCTGGCTGTGTCCCACCAGCCAGGTCAGAAACGCTGAGCTTTTGCTGACTGGAAAGCAGCAGCTTACACTGGGCCCTGCCTGCTGCACCTCTCTCCGTGCTCCCCTGACATCTCCCCACACACCCACACAGCACAGCTCCGTGGCTACGGACCCACACCCTGCTCTGTCCGATGGATCACCGCTCCAATGTACAATTCGGAACACAGGAATTAAATAATACAACAGTTTTGCATTATTGCAACAGCTGCTGTCAAATAGGCTTTATCTTTTTTCCTATCACCACAGAACTGGATAAACCTGGGTGTTCCTTTCTGAAATACAGTGATACAGAACGGTCACTGCACTCTGAGGTAATCAATATTGGTAACTGCTAAGCTAACTTTGGAATAAGCTACAGATTAGTTTGGAAAAATTAGACCTGACAGATTACAGTATGCATTTCAAACTGAATTTCTGTTAAACTGGTGATTTGTATCTATATCAGATTTTTCATAAAAAATAATCATTTTTATAAATATATATTAAGATTCTTTTTGTTGATTACAACGTAAAAAAGAAGGAATAACTGTGAATGGACAATGATAAAGTAGCCTGTTGATAATAAATATTTTCAGGTGTTGTCACATTCGTACACATTCCAATGTTACTGAAGAGACACGGCACTGATAAAAAAATACCCTCTGAAAAATCAATGGATTTTGAGCTAAAGCAGTTGCTAAACACACAGAAAACATCTTTATCCAACAGCCCCAGTGCTGTGAAAATTCCCAAGCCTTGCATTGGTACAGCTAAGGAAAATTTAATCTTCCCAAATACTCATCAGGGCACTCCATCCTGCAGACCTGACAGCCCCACTTATAATTAATTATACAGTTTCGATGGGAATATCGACTACACAAAGCTATAAATCATAGAAAAAGTCAATAGGCATGGACACATTCAATCATGTCCCGACCAATGATTACTACTCTTAAAATACAATAATTATTTTCAGGAGCCAGCTTGAATTAAATTTCTGTCAGGCTGGTACAAGACCGGCGGTTGATGAAGGATGCGATGGATTTTTTGGGTTGAATTCGGCACAGAGACATTTATCGCTTTAGATAGGTAGTTTGTTTTTAGTGATCATGGTGCTGCGTGTTTAACTAGACCATGAAGATTAGATTATCTCCAATGGCTCATTATATCGTTTATCTCTTTCTTCCATGTTTGATCTGGAAGATTTCCCACTTCTCGATGCATGAAAGAAATGACTACTGATTTTGAAATGGAATGTGTTTAAGTGGGATTCAGCCTGTACCTTCACACCCCACAGCCCTGTATGCAAATCAAGCAGCAGCCACCCAAAATACCATTAGGACATGGCAAACAAGCACCAAGAACAGTTTTATACAGTGTCAGGAATGCACTGGGGGAAAACATAAATGACAAACACTCGAGTTGTTTTAAAAAACCCTGGAAAAGTTATTATAATAATACACATAGAGGAAAAATCTGGGACAGGAATGCGATTAATATGGAAAAAGAAATTGGGAGGAGACTTATTGTTTTGAATTAAATGTCCCCAAAACTGCAAAACATCAGTGAAAGAAACAGGTATTTCCAGAGGATGCATTCACCTTGTAAACTGAAACCAAACAACCCCAAATGGATCTGACAGTAACTGCATTTGAAGGCACTACAGAGGTTCCTCTCCTGGTGAGCACACAGGCCACATGAGCCACGCTGTGGGACAGCAGCAAGGACTAGAAGGGGAATCAGATCTTCACCCTCAGGGGTCTTTCTCATGACCTCAACAAATGAGTGAAATCTCAGATTCTCATGTGGAATCAATCTCCCCGGTAAAGCCAACTGTAAGTCAAAGAGGGCCACTAGGGCTTCAGCTGTCCCCACGCCCCAGAGCCTTGCAGTCAGCCTCCACCAGCCCTGCTCTCGTGAGCAGGGAGAGAGCGAGCTGCAGGAAGAGGAGAGAGGTGCAGAGCACAGATCCTGTGCCCAGCCCAGCCCTGCACAAGGCAGCAATGTGCCCTAAGAGCGGGCACACTGTGGCTGGTACAGCATAGCTAAACTGGGAGGTGGGGACAGGGCCCTCTGAGTGCTCCCTTGCATACATAACTCCTAGGATCCCTGGATGAAACGGAGAAAGCTGCAAGCAGTGACACACAGCTTTTCCAAAATTGAAGTGGCTACTACTTGAAATAAAATCACATTGAAGAACATACGATGCTCCTCTCCACAGAAAAATCAGACTCCTTATTACAAATCACAGTTTTAGTGTCCCCTGTCTGCTTAATCCTCTTGGGAAGCCCTATATGCTTGTCCAAACAGAGACAGTCTGCTGCAGAGCTTGAGATTGCTATTCTACTTACTCTTGTGCTTCTACTATATTTTTGTACACTTAGAAGACCTAGATATCTTCAGAAGGACTTTGCATTTAAGGTCTTTTCCTAAGTTACTGTGTGATGCACAATGAGGAGATAGGAAGAATAACAGGATGCTTGAAGAAATGCAGACTAGAGGACAGACAAGAAAAGTGAATTGTGTGCATTTAATTTACAATATATTTCTATAAAAAAGGTAAACAAGCCAAAGTTAAGAATCTGTACACAAAATAACTGGCTAAGTGATGAGGAAATCTGGAGCAGTTACTGTGTTGGCTGAGTTATTTCTTCTCATTCTGCAGACAGGAGGGGTGAGAAGGATAAAGGGCTGGTTAGAGAAATGCAATTTGTATGTGAGTTCCCAACTTACTCCTTTGGAAAGGTTTAGCAATGAACTTACCGCAGTGCCATTGTTGTCTCTAAATACATCTTGATTAAAATAGTCAAAGAGCTTCTTTTCTAATTGCAGCATAACCTAATAAAAAAAAAACAGGCGAAAGGTCAGCAAAGCTCTTGGACTCAGGGACTCAACGCCAAGCTGCTGGCAGTGACCCTTTCAGAGACACGCAGCCCTTTAAAACCACACATTTCCACATGTCCAAAGCCCCTTGTCAGCTTGCCCATTTGCTTGGCTGGCAATCACTTAAACAGATCCAATTAACTGAGCATTAGGTGTGACAATCTATATCCTCCCCTCCCTTTACATTATCAGTTTGGAACAACTATATTCCCGCTTTGTAGAAAAGAAAGTGAACATTCAACACTGTTTCTATTTGCATAGGGGTGCCAAGGGCATTAAGTTGTTTACCTTTCGGTCATTATCAGATTCACGAAATATTAGCTTGACTACTTCATTTGTGTCAGCTGCCCGGATGGTCTGCATTGTGGCCTTTGCACATAGTGTCTAAGAAAAACATAAGGGGAGAAAGGGAAACAAGCTTATATGCAACAGAAGACCAGATTTAACTGAACGCTATCAGTAGATGTATCTTCAATGCCGCCCATGAAGTACAACTTGCTGTAGGTCAAAATACAAAGCATTGCTAATTTAAGTCACTTCCACTCACGATGGACTTGAAACAACAAACTGAATTACCACTTGGAGAGAAACAGGCAATATTTAAGAAAATATCAATCAGGAAAGGCAAATAGCCATTCAGCTTGTACCATGCAGACAGTTTCTTTCACAGGTATGCTTTCACTGTATGCTGTATCACACATTACTTGCAAACATCCTCCAAACCACTCCTTACAGATAATGACCAGGTTTTGTGCTGGTTCTTAAGAGCTGGTAACTACATCGACACTACAGTTCTGTGAGTTAACCCTTGTTTGCAAAAACATCTGCCCTGTAAATTCATGTTACAAGTACACTTTGCAAGTCTGAGAAATGCTTACACAATCTGACAGCAATTTTCACAGTTTACTTTGCATAGCAAACTCCCTCTTTTAAATAAGAGCCATCACATCCCTATTCTGGGGACTGGGTGCCTAAAACATATTATGAACCAACATTTTATCAGGCACAGAGGTATGATTTCCACGAAAATGTTGGGCTTTGATTCACTGGCCACTGGCCTGGCTGAGCCAGTCCCACAGGTAATGGGGAATAACAGGAAATGGGCTGCTTAAAGGGCTGGCTCCACCGCACAGCAACAGGTGAAAATCGAGAGCTTTTAGCAAAGCAGTTAGCGAAGCTTTAAGTATGTTAAGTGCTTTGAAAGGCAGGGATCTCCATCTTAGCTGTCTGCTGGGCACGCTTCACCGAGTGCTCTGCAGCCTCCCTGCCCGGGCAAGGCTGCTGCATGTTGAGCAGAGCGACCCGTGCCCCTCTGCCTGGCTGCTGGAAGCCACAAGGAAAAAGCCACAAAGCTAACTGAGGAAATTGCTCAAACTGGGCATTGTTCAAAGACACAGAGGTGTCCCCACACCTGGGAGGCAAACCAGCATCCATGGCTGCTGCTGACAGGATCTGTGCACAGCCCTGCGTATGGATACTGGCAAAGACCGTCCTTCTGAATAAAACCTTATTTTGCTAGAGGTTCTTAAGAAAAGTGTTTTTTGTTAAAGAAAATAACTGAGCCGAGGAGAGGCAACGAGTTGACCTCCCTGCTCTGCTCACCCCATGCCTTTTCATAATAATCAGACAAAAGATTTTCCTTTTGCATAGTATTAATTTGTAAAATATGTTCTGTGGTATAGACTTTCACATCCTACTACGTGCTTCTATCTCTCACAGACAGCAACACTTATATTTGGATTTGTTATCATAGGTGCAGTGTCTACCAGATACAACACCATGAACTACAGCTCACTTCTCCTTTCCCCATTCTCGCCTTCTCCTGAAGGCAGAAATACATACCAAACATGTATTTAAACACAAGTCCATCTGCTTCCAAATAATTTAGATCTCAGCTGAGGATCCCAGTGCCAGAATGGGAACAATCTGTCAATGGACATTTTGCTCCCATTTGATAAAAATTTGATCCTTGATAAAGGCTCTCGCCTATTGGCACTGTACAAATAAAAAACAGCGACTTGAGAGCTTTCATGTTTAACGACTTGAAGGGGATTTGGTAAAAACCCACAAATCTGTTATTTTTCTTACAAGTTTGTGAGTGAAACGGGTGTTGATTCCCCCTCTCACTGAACAAATGATGTCCACTTGTGACCACCTTCTCCTGGCTGCTGCCTCGCTCCCCAAAAGCAGTGCCATGTCCTAACTCTGGGTTTACCCTACAGCCCCGGCACGCTCGCGGTGTCTGTGCCACCACAGCTGTCACGGCAGAAGGAGCCCCGGCCCCAGGACACGGCACGGGCTGTGCTGCGAGAACCTCATGTGCTCTGCAGGACCTTTGAGGTGGGTTCTGAAGGCCTGGGCGAAGAGAGGGACGTGCTGGTGGAAGGAAGGCACCTGCCCTGCCTGGAGCGGCACGCTGGCCGCGCTGGGAGCTGCAGCTCGGGCCCCTCGCCGCTCAGCAGAGAGCTCCTGCCTGACCCTCGCACCCTGCCAGGACCATCCAGCCTTTGTGTGCTCAGATCTGCTCAGACCGGCACTGCCCGCTTCGCCATCTGTGTCCCTGCCGAGCCACTGAGGCAGCCCAGCAGCCAGCCTCCCAACCTCGCTCCCTCCGCCGGGCGATTGAAATTCAGAGCACAGATCAGATAATCGGGTCAAGCCCAAAAAAAGAGGCTTTGGGCTCATGTGTCACAAATCAGTCTGGTCCCTTCAAACAGCACACCAGATTAGAACAAGCACCCGAACAAACCAGAGCGGAAAACCCGCAGCTCTCTAAAGCTGGTTTCTAAAGCCCTAACAAATCGCTCCATCTTTCACTCATTTAAACTTTCCAAATGAGGGTCAATACGGTCCCCGAGCATCCAAATGCTAATGCGCTTAAGTGCGCTTAAGCAGCTTTCCAGAGTGAATGGGCCAAAGAAGGGCTCGAAAAGACACGGCAGAGTTACTGTCACTGTCAAAAAGTCATTGTAGCCACCCCCAGAGTGGTTGCAATTCAACAAATGCATGATTTCTGTCTCTTAAAGGCATCTGCTTGAGAACATTTTTTTCCCTGAGCTGCTTTATCTCACAACGTCAGGCCGGCTCCTAAAGAAAAAGCCCGCGATCGACTCTTGAGAACCAATACAGAGAAAGGACCCACATACCTTATTGCTTTCAAATTTCACACACACAAAAAGTTACCTTATTCACAGACAAAAGTGATTGGGCAAAGGTTCATTTCTTATACAAGCTGGAGGCACTCCTTTTTTCCTCCTCCTTTCAATTTCTGCACAGTCGTAGTCACCCAAGCAGAAAACTTTCAGGAGCATGTGGCTTTTTAGGCAAGTCTGCTTATGAAGGGATTTTTTGTTGCTAGCAAAGAAAATCAAAATGCTATGAAAGCTCACTGTTCCTTGCTGGGTATTCCCTCAAAGGTAAATTTTTACAAGGGCAGAAGAGGGGAAACCAGATATCGTAACTCTACATAACATTTTTTTAAACTTTTTTTCTTTGGAAACAAGATTTGGTTAAAAAGCTTGCAGGAGAGCTGTATTCAGAGCTGAGAGAGAGCTCAGTAGCCAGCCTCTCCCTAGCA
Source organism: Dicaeum eximium (assembly GCA_013396995.1). Classification (NCBI taxonomy): domain Eukaryota; kingdom Metazoa; phylum Chordata; class Aves; order Passeriformes; family Dicaeidae; genus Dicaeum; species Dicaeum eximium. The sequence goes on along the minus strand of VWZP01004510.1, from coordinate 256,581 downwards.
AACACAGCCATATCTCATTCCTGTTTTCCCATCCTCTACACAGGTAGATGCTTTGTAGCACTTTTGAAATAACCCTTTGCAATAATTTATGTGTATTGAATTGTAAAACATAGTAACAACTTTCCTAACAACGGCCTTGGAATGTAATAACAATGTCCTGTTACACAAAGCTAGGAGGAAATGGTTTTTATATTTAGAGAGACAAATGTGGAACTTCTTCTAAACTCGGCAATTTACAGCATAAAATACTTCTTACACTTCAAAATACATCTGCTCCCCCATACACACCACAAATCGAAGTGTTTGAGACTGCATTTATGCATACTTACAGTAAACAGGGATACAGGCATTAAAACAGTTATATACATAAAGCACAACAGTCTGTAACATACACTTTTTTATCACAGTGTTTGTATGGGAACACTGAGCAGCTTGGACTGCACTGCTGCCTCCTGCTTGGCTGAAAACTGCAGCTGATTTTTCATTGATTCCACACTCCTGCTTTCTGAACATCTTTTAGACTCTGAGTCCACCTCCTGATGTGTGAGCTATTACATGCTTGTAAGTCCCTCAAAAATTTTGGGGGGTGGGAGGGAAACCCCCAAAAGGGCGTATTCAAGCACCTACAGACTCAGCCTGTCCTGCTGCATCTGTCCACTGATGCTAAGGACGTGTATTATGGTTCTTTATTATTTGAATACTCTTCTTAGGACTTATTACTACTTTGAATTCTTCTTAAAAAACAGAAGACAAAACAGAATACATACCTTGATCCTTTACAATTAAAAAAAGTTCAGCAATAGCTGCCACTGGAATTTGCAGCAAGCTGCACACACTGACACAGATGTGCTCATGGCTGTGAGTGCTAGGAGAGAAGTGCAGAGTCTGAAGATTCCTAACAGGAGATAAGTGAAATAAGGTCTTGAGCACATAAGCAACCAAATCAACTAAATTTAAGATATTTAGTTTTTTTCCAGTTACACACACTGAATTTTTTAAGGACAGAAAAGATAGACATACATGTATCATCTAATTATGAAAGTGAAATACTTCTGAAATGTTGCTCAAGACCTAAAATCAATTTGACATTTATTAAACTAGGATAGTATTTTTAAAAAAATATTATTATCTGGATGCAAATTGTATTTAAAATAATCAGTGAGGTAAAAAATTTGCTACTTTGGGAATAACAGGAACATCTGTCTTGTTTGGGCTCCTCCTCACCTCTGAGGAGATGACATGATTTCCTGGATATTGGGAATACAACAACAGCAAATCCCACAAGTCACATGACATCAGAGAATTAAAATTTGCAAGTGAGAAAAACAAAGTTACATGTAACTTTCTGAGTCAATGAGGGCTGTGCATTTAGCTACAGGGCAGATAACATGGTGCTTTATAAACTCTACCTTGCCCTTGAAATGGAGCCTTATTATAGCCAATTTTTCACAGTCACAGAGGTTTTTGGCTTCACAGCTGCTGCAAAAATCAAGGGCATCCCAGGGCTCAATCTCCAGGGTATAGCAACCGAACCCTATCTGAGAGGACATAGGCTTCTAGTGAAAAAAATCTCCTTTAGACTATATATTACCTTGTGTTAACTTTAACTGTGTGCAAATAGCAATAATATCCCAGAACAGCCACTACACTTCCCAGCAGCAGGAGCTGAACTCAGCAGTGACTAAGTGTTAGCTGAATAAAGAACAAACACAAGCAAGTGTTAATGAGAGTCCACTTCAAGAGCCAATAAAATGACTTTCTCTCTGATGTTCCCGGAGGATCAGCTCCCATCCGGGGCGGGCAGGGCGGAGGGGCCGGGTGGCCGCAGATGGACCCTGTCCTGCCCCTGTCTGGTGGTCCTCTGCTGAGGGCACATCACAGCCCCTGATTGGCCCTGCTGCCCCTGCCCACGGCAGCACTGATTTACCTCGTGGGCAGGTGAAGGAAGCTCCAATCCCACCTCTGTGAGAGCCTGGCCAGGAGCTGCCAGGGCCCACGGGAGCGCTCCGGTCCCCTCCGTGCAGCCCCCTGCTGAACCGTGGCACGGGGATATCCTGGGACATTTTAAAATGCTTCTTTGGGTGCTATCTGTGACCAAAAAGTCTTAGCAGCAAAACACTATCATCATGCTCCCATTGTCTCGAAGATCTCCTGCCTCCCTAAAACAGATGATTGCCTTCCTTTGGTCTCAATTTTACAGCAGCACTAGGTTAATTGTAAAATGCATTTTCTTGTCCAGAAACTGAGATAATTCCTGACAAGGTTACCACAGTGTGTCACCAGGGTGCCCCCTGCCCTGGCACTGCCCAGAGCGTCACCAGCCCCTCCAGAGGCAGCCCTGGAGCTGGGGCTGTGGCTCCTGTGCGTGCTGGCTCGGCAGGCAGCGGCCAGGCTCGCCACAGCCGTGCTGCAGACCCTGGCCCGGGCAGGGACGGGCACGGGAGTGGCCAGCTCACAGCTCAACAGCTGGTCCCAGGCCAGAGTGGCCATCTCAGTGCCAAGTGCCAGTGGCACATGCCCTTCTCCAGGTCTGGAGGGAGCCCTGAGGTCCCTGACTGTGGCCTCCGGCCTCAGCGGCTTTGCTCTGTGCCAAAAGCTAGTGGCAATGATGGCTCTCTTTTTAATTCTCTTCTTCAGAAAAGAATCTGAATTAATTCCAAAAGGCCTCTGCCTCTCAGATTCTCCGGCTAGAACTCCTTTTCCATATTCCTCTGCATGCTGATAACCTTCTTATTTTCTCTCTCTGTCTCTCTGGTCAGGTTGCACATCTTTTCATATTCTCTGGTTTCATTTTCCTGACTATGATCTTCAGCCTGAGTTCAGCAAAGCATCTACGCAGTGATTCACAACCAGTTTACCTGGAGCTGTCTGGCACCTGTGTGAATCAGGACACAGAACTGTGCAGGGTCTTTGCAGACAAAGATAAAGGGCTCCTCTGACCACTTTTTAAGGCCTCAGTTTAAATTCACTTGCTGACATCAGATGTCAATAATATGCATTCAGGACTTTGATCAGACCCAGATAAACCCCTACAGAACTACAAGATCTGGAACTTGGAAGCAATCTGTCAGAAAAATCCCTTCCCTCTTCCTTCTAAATAATTCTTCCCATCCTTCTAAATAATTTTGTATTATTACTTGATGTCAAGTAGTCCTGAGGGAGTATTCAAAGAGAAGTATTTGCTTTTTCTTGATTACAGGAAGTGGGGCAGTCCAACTGTTCCTAAGGAAATTCTCAGCATAAATGCAATATATATGTCTTGTCCCATAAGGTGGGATCCTCTTCAGATATACTCAGATGTTCTGTTACTTATCTTCCATTATTTTTACTGCTTTGGCCGTGCAGTAATGCCAGCTTCAGAAATTCCTTGTTGGAAACCTTCAGGGCCCTTACACTCTTCCACTCCAGCTGACCAAGCAGAGGACTGGGTCTCTTGTTTCTGTTCAGCAAAGGCTTTGATGAAGCACACAGAATCTGTGATGTAAATCTGTGTCTGTAGAGAAACATAAAATCTCCTGCTCTCTTGAATCAGGAGGAATGGAATCTAGAGGCAGCTTCTCTCCTTATAGCTAAACTTGCCTTTATCTAACTTGCAGACTAAGAGCCTCTATTTCTTTTCATTTTAAAAGCAAAACAGCCTGCGAACCCCATCTGCTCCCGTGTGCCTTGCAACTGCCTTTGTTTTGAGTGGTAACATTTGCCTGTGCTTGCACTGATGGTGTTTGTTTCTGCTGCCTCCAAAATTCATGGTTTCTTACAGCCACAAGAAATGAAACATGGGAGCCGTAACACCAACTAGCAGAAATTTAAGCCATCACCAAAGAAAATTATTTGGTGCTTCTTGACTTCCAGCACTGTGCTGTGCAGTCACTGGAGTCTGTCAGGTTCATTTTCCTGAAGCCCTGCAAGGAGCACGTCCTGACACAGCCCAGAGTGGGCATGGCCAGCCCATGGCAGGGCTCCACTCTCCCACCGAGCTCAGAACGAGCAGCAAGTCCAGAAACATTCCCAACCAGCACTGCCAAATGGAGTAAATTCAGGAGTTCACCCTTTGGAATAATGGGGGGTCTTTTACAAGATCAATGGTGTGACACAGCTCAAGTTCAAGGCTTGACCTTTGGAGAGTGTGACCCTTTGGCTCCCACATAGTAGACTCTCAGCAGCAGGTATAACTGGGAGCTGACTTTCAAAACATGTAGTATTGGGCAGTTCTGAATCAAATTATGTATGCACCTATAAAATCTAGATCTCCTGAGGCAGGCACTGAATACTTTTAATCACAAAATTAGAAATAATAAAGAAATAAAAAACTTTTTTCTTCTTCCTATTATGCAAAACAGCAAAAAATCCTTAGTTCCTTAACAAAGATGGGATTTGAGACGTGGAACAGGTTAAGTCACTTGCATGAGGCACAAGTGTGTTGTGGGCTGCCAGCAGCTCAGGTTTGGGCTCTTGCTAAGCCTAAGCACAATGGTGGGACAGACGGGTGCCCTCCTGGATGGACACGACCCTTCCTGGATGGACATGTGCCCTCCAGAATGGACACATGGCTCTCCAGGATTGACACATGGCTCTCCAGGATGGACACGAGCCCTCCAGGATGGTGAGGCTAAAACTTTGCTGACCAGGTGATGTCTTCCTGATGCAGCATGTGAACCATTTCTTTACTGTATTTTTCTCCTGTTGTTTTGTTTGTGCAGCCTCTTTGACTCAGCTCCTTTTCATCCTGCCATATCTCATTCATTTCTCATTGCCATACTCCCTGTCTGGCTCACCATCATTTGCTGCTTTACTCACTTTTTAGATGGAATATGAGTCCAGCAGCCTGTAAGTTCAAGTAACCCTTTGCAGCTCGTTATGTTCAGACAGCTCTGGGAGCCATGAGGTGGGGTTGCTGAGCTGTGCCTCTCCACCCCTGCGGTCGTGCAGGTGCCAAGCACCTGGCTGCTGCAGCACCCTGGCACAGCCCAGCTGCTGGGCTGTCCCCAGGCACGCTGCCCACCAGCACTGATCCTTCTTCAGCGAGACCCAGGCCATCATGGAGTTCACCCACTCCCAGGAGCCCGTATTCACACATTAAAATAAGTATTTTTTTATGAAACAAATGAAGGATTCTTTGTAAAATAATGTGCAAGGTGGGTACCCAACATCTGCTATATTCTCCTTGATGAAGGCTAAGATGGACTGACAGATCAGCACGTGCACACACCCCACACCCAAGAAAGACTGGCATCACACAAAAACAGCTGCGGGGTGGAACAGTCAGTGCAGAGAGAGGAAACAGGGTGGCATGTTCTGTGTACTGCCTCTCTTCACCACCCTGGTAATGCAGCTCTGACTCCTTCTGGCGTGGTTTGTGATGCTGTGAGAGCCAAGCGTTGCGCAGTTCAGCAACGTTCAGGACCCCCGGACATGGTCTCCACTGACAGGTTCAAGGCTCGGGGCCAACAGCCCTTGGCCAAGCAGGGCCACAGCTGATCAGAGAGAGAACCACTTGGAGGAGCAGCAACTTCACAGCACTGGCTGGAGATTCAAAGGGATTTAACCCCGCAGTGAATGCTGATCCCTGGCTCATTCGACCCCACCACTGAGTGAGGACAGAAAGCTCTGCAAGAAATGAGGCAACCAGGGTCCTCCTGCTTGTAACAACCAAAGACCCCCAGAGGGAATGGGACCTGACTGGGCCACACAACCAGACAGTGTATTCTACAGAGTTTCTGAAACAGAGATGAAACCCTTTTCCTTAAGTAAACCAAGATTCAAATATGTGAGACACATGAGTACAGAAGTGTTAATGCAGCATCATTTTAGAGCTCGCAGCTGGGGCTGGCTTGTGAAGTGCTATTCTTTTCGCTGTATCATTAAGTGCTGTTAAATTCATTTGTCACTTGATCGAAAGCCAACAGGCTACAAATCTCCCAAGCCCCTCTTGTGCTGAATAGTGACAGGAGGATTCTGTTCTGCCATCAGAAAACATTTGTGCGCAGCTCTGTCCGCAGTCATACACGCTACTTTAACTCATCTGCCTCCCCATTCTCCCCAGCCTGGGAGGACAAATTGCTCACTGTGGCTCCCTTTCAGAGGCAGCACAGCGCGCAAAGAATCATGACTGAGCAGAAACACAAGGAACAGGCACATAAAAATTCATCACTTTGGCCTACTGACCTCTTGCCACTGGATTTGGCAAACCCCATCTCAAAAAGTAGCACCGAGGGAGAGCTAAGCAGGGCGGCTGAGTGAAATTACTGACAAAAAATATCCCGGACACAGGAAAACCCCACCAGATGCTTCATTGTCTTTGCAGAGAAGTGGTGCTGAAAAAGGGGGTGATCTACCACATGGCATATTGGGTGGAATAAGTAGTGCCATTGTTTCAGGGCAGCTCTGTCACTTTACTGACCGCAATACAAAGAGGTGTAAAGCAAGATTTAATCCTGACTTTTTAGTCAGCAGATTAAAACCAATCATGCCAGATGTCCACAAGACTGTTTAACATACAGAAAGCTTTTTCATACTCTACAAAATAGTAGAAGTTGTAATAACTTCTTTATTTCCTCTAGAGAGGCCTTTTTCATTCACTTTTAGTCAGAAAAAAGGGAGATGTTGTAACAGATTTTAAGATGTGCTATTAATTTTTACTCTAGCCTTTCTTCTTTTCCCTTTTGAGACAAAGCTAAACAAAGTAAACTCTTTAACTCATCCAAAATTAGACAGGTATGCCAAAGAAAACTGCTGGTAAAAGAAAGTTGTGATTTAAAAAACTATTTACACCCATTAAGACCAGCAATGGATGCTATCAGCAGTGTTTAAGTTCTTCAAGTAGTATTGAAGTGGTGAAAAGACATGAAAACATGATGGTCAGCATGCTGAGAAAGCTACAGATTTTCCTTTTCCCCTCAAAACCGAATAGTGCTGGTGGGATTTCCTGCCCAGGTGTCTCCTCACACCTGGTGGCGCACACCTGGCCCGAGGAGGGGCTCTGAGTGCCCTGCTGCCTGCCAGAACAGGAGCAGGCAGACACGGGCACCCTGGGCTGGCAGGTCCCTCTGTGCCACCACACACGCCCTGGCAGGGGATGTCACCTCCACAGCCACTCCTGCAGTGGCACCCAGAGCCCTGACCACAGGCACTGCAAGCTAAAATACGAGTGCTAATAAGTGAAAAATACTCACTGGGTGTTCTTCTTTAAACTCACCCACACTCTTTTCAGTGTTGCTGGTTTCTTCTATTTCTATTTATGAACAAATTAATATCCAAAAGTCCTACCATAAAGGATATAAATTCAACAATATCCAAAGCATATTTAGTAATTTTTTCTGCTATACTAGCAAAATGGAAAGAAGTCTGCATGTTAGTGTTCCCCTGCTGAATTTCCATTGCCAAAAATGCTGCCAAATTCAGCAAAACTCAGGATGCAAATAATGTATGCATTTAAGAAAAAAAAAATTAACTTCTCTTTGGAAAAAAATGATAGAAAAAATAAATCTCCTTAAAATTCCAGTATTGGGCTGATTTGTATCACATACATAATTTAGTCATTCAGAAGCCATATAGCAGCAAGATAATACCTTGCTTGGCATCCCTTATCTATCAGTTGCCTTGGGAAAAATACAGCTTACACATTTCATTTGTTTTCTCATCATGTGCTTTAACAAAATCCTCATTACAAGCTTCTAAAACAAAAGTAACCATCTTAGTGAATCCCTGACCTAAACCAGTGCTGTTAAACCATTTTCTTCAATTCATACCTGGCAGAGACCTAAGTGAAGAGTTAAAACCATAAACCAAACAAACTAGCACTAGGGCACTGCTTTGGTTCTACTGACACTAAGCTAGGGACAGGCCCAGCTCTTTCCTGGCTGTTTGGTGCTTTCAGAGCAGCACCTGTAAGACACCTGGAAGCTCCTCCTGCTGTGTCACTGCAGGTGGGGAAGGGGCTCAGCTGTGTGTGACTGCAGCTCTTCTGCCCTCCTGCCACCACACCAACCACTCTGCTTTTCCAGACCAGGGTGCCACTGCTGGAACTCATGTGAGACAAAAGAGTGAGTGTGTCTTGGCTGGCCATGGCTTGCAGCATTTTAAGCCACAGCCACAGGTACAAGGATAGTAGCCTGCTTCCTTACTGGAAGGTGTGTTTAATTAGGTTAATTAAGATGCATTATTTGTCTTTCTTTCATCATCATCATCCTTACTGCACTCCTTGCAGGTTTTGTATCATACAAGCCAATGATTCTGTGATTCTGTACTGAAAATTTGGGACAGGCAGAACCTCCAGTGCTGCTTCTTGTGTCCCCAGGACGCTCTGATGGCTGGAAGGTGTAACACACTGGCTCTAAGTCTTCTGGCCTCTCACTGTCACACTGAAGGATGTGGGCAGGCTCTGCAGTGAAGATGATGGTGTTTTCTTTGTATCAAAGTCCAACTAGAGACTCTTAAGCTACCTAACAGGAATAAGTCAACCAAGTGTAAATCTGACTAAGAGATTTCTGCCAGTTAAACACTTACTTCATTATTGCTTATTCCACCCCGGAATTTGCACAAAATTACAATTCTACTCTCTACTTCTGAATTTCTTCAGGCAAGTCTTGTGGGTGGCCCTCAAGATACATTTTACCAATTTTTCATGCCCATCCCTCGAAATGTGACCCTGCTCCTGTGCTTTTATCTCTCTGACAACTTCACACAGGAAAACATGCAGTCCCTCTGATAGCATGAAATCGGAAACAATAGCCTCTGGAAACAAAGGAGAGGAGGGAGGCAGGGTACAGTCCAGGTCCTGGCTGATTTTAGGCACAAACAGATGTTCATAGGACCCAATACCCTGAGCAAGCTGAAAGGAAAAGCTTGTAAAAGAAATGGACCTTAAAAACAATGTATTGAAGGGCTTTAAAATAAAGGCAAAGGGAAAGCAATATGGCTTTCCCTGATAAATCTCAGCTAAGAAAACCAAAGTGGCACCATGAATTTCAATGATGCATTTTTCTTTCTCAATGAACTCTACAGCTCATTTTGAAATCTACAAATTGCTTAAATCTCAACTTAGTTTACAAGTCTCCCATAGCCATTAAAAGGTTACAATACAGGCATTTCTATTTCTTGTAACTAATCACCAGAGCTGGAAACACCCAGCGAAGCCCTGAAATATAGGCTAATGCCATTATTTTAAAAGCTGCTTACAGCTCAACAAAGAGGAATATGCTGAAAGAATCTTGATTGGAAAAAATCTTAGACTAGCTGTTGGAACAAATTATGTTCAATCTCCTGCTCTTTTCATGTGCACTATTTCAGACTCTAAAAGCCCCATGGAAAGAATCCCTGAAGCGCTGTCCTGAATTGGACTTGGGTTGTTTCACAAAAGCCAAAACGCAGCATTTACAAACGAAACAAAGTGTGGAATCATTCCTCTGACTGAAGTTTCTGCTTTTGTGATTAAAACTCTCTTCCTCTCTCTTGAAGAGCCTGCCATCCAAAAGGCCCTGTGCCATGCTCCAATGCACAAAATACATGTATTCATTACAGGAGAAAAAACCCTGAAAAATTTGGCACAAAGGCGGGTGCATAGCTTAAGTCCTGTTTAGGGTAGCCCTCACTTGAACTCCGCTCATTTGCATAGATTTTACCTACTGATTGTCTCTATCAGGGATACGGTGGATGACCAAAAGGAATGTTCCATCAGCTGCTTGTGGTCAGGTGCAGATTTAACTTGATAGTTATTAGCATCAATGAGACTCACACAGTAAAGAAATAAAGAAATGGAATATTTTTCCACCAGCATCACACTCAGTAGGAATTATTTTAATGACAAAGCTGAGACTGAAGGTACCTAAGTCTGCTTAGGAATTTTAAGAAATTAGAGGTTGAAACTCCATCCAGAAGTGACTGTGCATTTGTCTAGTCTAATCAAACACACCAGATCCCATGTGGCATCAATTTCATCCTCAACTGAAGCAAATGGCACCTCTTTGACTAAAACAAACCTTCAGAAAGGCGTGACCTCTTGGTAACACACAGGACACTCACCAACTCCTCTGGCAGCCACTCCAGGAACAGAACTACTTATTGGTCATTCCTGTGGCTAATTTCCCACTTATGATTTTTCATTTTAAATTGTCTGTTAGCAGCTTCTAAACATCACTTAGACCCAAAAGGAAGGGGGACATTGCTGTGAACACAGGGGAGTATGGAACCACAGCCTTGTGACTGCAGACCCCTGGGAACCCTCTGACCCGCTGGCAAGGGGTGTCTTGAGTTAACTGGAGTGGACCTCTAAGGAAGCCTGGCTCAGCAAAGCTGGCCCTACAAGCAAACAACTCCTCCTTGGCACTCAGGTCTGGCCCAGTGTCTGGGTAAGAGGATAGAGGGCCTTGCTCTCCTCTCACACCAAACTGTGACTTTGTTAAAATACATGGAGTGGAGGTGTGCAATGGATTTCAATACACAGGCTCAGCAGCCACGTGTAAAGTCATATAAACAATTACAATAAATTTAGGTAAAGATGCCTGAATGATTATGCCGTGGCACTGCTGTCGGAGCTGAGGCTCAGCTCTTTGCCTTGGTGTCTCCCACCACTCTGCCACTGACCCCTTGGTGCTCCTGCACGTGCAACACAGCCAGATGCAAAGTTAAACACTGATGTCTTCAACAAACTCATCTTGCCATGGGTTCACTTAATTTCACTTCAGCACCTTCATCCAAGTTAATTTCAGGTTAAACAGCCTTGTTCAAGCATGTTTTGTGACTGCATTCTCTCTCACAATTTTCTTCTCATTACCAACTCTTGCATTAGGTTGCCTGAAATGAAAGTCAAGCTAATGAGCCTTCAGCTATTGAGAACCTTGCTTGGTGTTTCCCTCCTTTCTCCCCCTTAACTACAGGAACAAATTTATTCTTCTTCTAAATTTCTGCAATGTCCCAAGTACACCAATTTGTTCTAACCCAACTTTCAAGACTGTTGCTTACAGATGGGCAATTACAATTGGCCATTCCTACTCTTTAAATTTCTTCTCCTGACTGATCTGTCAGGAAACATCACTCAGGCATTGGTGGCTCAGAGCTTTCCTTTGTTTTTAAATCACACATAAATATGTCAAGTTTAGGAGATTTCCAGCACATTCAGAGAAAAGCAAAATGATTTTTCTACTTCCAGATGTGAACAGAACTCTTGAATCTTTTATGGCTACAATACTGACATCCTTTGAAATTCAGCACTTGTTAAAACTGCAAAAATAAAGGACAGAAACGAAAAGTAAGTCTTGCTGACTCTTTCTATGACGTTTTCTTTTGGAGTAATACTGTTAAGAGCTACCCTTCATAAGCCTTCCACACCTAAAGGAAAGAGAATTTACATCCATCTGAATTTCTGGAATGTCTTCAGATATTTCAGAGTGAGACAACCAAAACAGACTGGTTTTGAATGGCATTGAAAGAATGCTTTTTCTGCATGAGTACTAATAATGTAGTATTACTTGTACCTGCAGTGCTGAACTATGTACAACAATGTGATTTCAGAACTGCTATCAACTAAGCAACCAGTGCAGTTTGCACTAACTGTGACATGTTTTACTCCATGAAGGACATACTTTAACTTCTCAGAACTATACTCAGTGTGCAGGAAATTGAGCTACCCATATTAAACGATTTTAAAATTACCACTACAAATCCATTATGAACACAGATCTGATCAGTTAAAAATCTGTAATTCACCAGCTTCAGTGCAAGTTCCATTTAGTTCTAGAGAAATTATCAAAGGTGGGAACAATGTTAATGCTAACAGTCTATATATACCCCTCTGTATCTTCCCAGTGCACACACATGGCTGAAAGAAATCTGTGCAAGTTATTGGCAAAAAACAAGGTTAAACAGCCATCTGTATAGGAATCATTGGCAGAAACTGGCTTTTATCTCAGTGGTCACAGGTTTCACCAGGAATTCTGACAGCAAAGGGCCAACATCAGCTGTTTGCTGAAACACATATAATATGCAGCATCAGGCAGCAGTTTGAGCCCTCTGCACAGCCTAACAACAGAAGAATTGCAGCCTTCATTTTGTCTAACTCTGCTTTTATTGTTTGTCATTGTTTCTTAGAGTTATTCTGCTGTCAATATTTGAAGAACAGAATCCTGTCTGGGTATTGATTTCCTAAAGACTTTGAATCACTGCCTTCATAATGCATATATTTTAAGGCAAGTGCATGCAAAAGGTGGAGGTGAAGTTGCTTATTGAATTAAATCAATACAAGACATCATACTGGCAATTATCATCTAGTATTCATTTTATATAATGTAAAATACCCAGCAGACAGAAGAAAAACAAATTTCCATCCCACTTTGGCAATCCTAATTCCAATATCTTGTATACTCTGGACCTCTGGCTTGCTTAAGTTCAGCTGCTGTCACTCAGGCGTTTAGCACACACTCTGCAGCCGGTGATGATGGGGTAGCACAGTGCCACCTCCTGTGACAGTCCCACTGAAGGTAAGAGACAGACAGCACTGCAGCTCAAGTCTGGAGATGCTTCTCCAAGAGCAGCTCAGGGGCTGCCCTGCAGAGACTCCATGACTAAAAGAGCCCCAGATGGCACTGAGGGGGAAATACAGGATTCACATTGAAATCCAACTCAATTCAGGTTATGTTTGTGTTCTGCAAGCTTAAGGACAGCACTACAGTTACACTGCATTCAGCTGAAAACAAACAAAAAATTACATCTGGTTTAATTTTCAGGGAATCATTAGTGTTGTATGAATAAAAATAATCTAGAAGTATCATTTTAGAAGCACAATGTGATCTCCATGAGGAGTTCCAGCAGTATACACATTTCTGTCCCATCTCTAAGGGAGCAAGGGGACCCGAGTGCCCTGCAGCAGGCTGGCCAGGACTAGAGCTGGATGCAGTGAGCAGCAGTGCACCCTAATCCACCCCACACTTCTTGAGGCTGGAGAGCAAACCAGCAGCCCCTGCCTGTCAGAGAGTTGTCTGCTGTGCTCAGAGCTGGACAGGAGATGATGGGAGTCACCTGCAGCTCCTGAGCAGCCCCCTGCACTGAGCCATGGGGCAGAACGGAGCAGGGGGGTCTCAGTCTGTGCTCCAGCCTGGCAAGGGCCAGCAGATGTGCTTCACTAACAGCTCACAAGGATGTGTCCCCCTGGGAAGCTGATTTCCTCCCTTTTATGACAGGAAAGCAGCAGAGGCTGAGCATATCTTTCTGTGATCCTGGGTCAGTGTGCTGCCTCTTCCCTCTGCCTTGGCTCGGGATGGGGAGTGCCCCACAGCTGTGCCAGGAGGGGACTCCCCCCAGGCACTCTCTGCACCCCAAATGAACCCTGGCCCACCCCACAGCCTTTTCCCCACCTTGCAGGAACAGTTTCCAAGGAGCACAAGGGAGCTGACTCACCAAACACTGCTTATATGGGACCCCGGGAGTGCCATCACAGAGGCTGAACCCAGACTCTGCCCTGTCAGGGGGCTGTTTCACGTACACTGTTTCTTTTCCTACCTCTACCAGAAAGTGCTATTTAATTGTTAGTCTTCATTTGTCTCACTGGAAGGGCAAGTTACACGGAAGTGTGGAAAGTCAGGTACAAAAAAACCCAACAAAACCCAGCAGAAACCAGAGGAGACACGACTTCACAGAAAGGTCCATATGGTAATATACCTTCTTCTTCCTGAGGAAGATGCCATGAAGAAATATGATAATTTTCAAGGATTTTATTGGCATACTCTTCACTCATTAAAAAAAAAAATCTATTCCATGGTCGTTGAGAATAACATCAGACTGTATAGGTCAAAAATTGACTGACATCACTCTGGACAGGCATTATTGAGACACACAAAGAAGCTGTTGTGCCTTTAAGCTTATGGTACATTGCAACGCAGTAAATGAAAAGCCACTATTATGAGGGGATGTTTATGTCAGTATCTGAAACAAATCTTCTTTTTACTAGGATAATACTGTCTTAAATTGTTAACTGTTGATCAGATAAACAACATGTGATAAAGATCCTATAATCTCTTTTCATACAATTGTTTTTAACCCCTTAGCAGCTTTACATACTTAAAATACTACACATTAATGACCCTTGTGAAAGCTTGAAAGAGCTGTAAATTACATCCTAACACACTTCTTGTGTAAGCTGAAATGCAAGAATTCAGGATTAGATTTTAATAAGGTGGAGATAGGATGATAACATTTTCATGGGACTAGAACTTGCATCCTGCCCCCTTCCCACTCTTTTGACCTCTGTGTGAGAAGAAACGAGTTTGACCTCGCTGGTAAGGCTGCAGATTGAAGGGGTATTTCACGCAGTGCAGGACATGGAGAACCTCTCCTGCCATGTGGTGACCCATTGCTGCATGATACATAAAGGGCCAGGCAGCTTTATCTTTCTTTCCTTGGAGAAGGAGCAACCTAGATGTTACAGCAATTATTACAGCTGATTTGAGACTCCTAGATTGCCACTTCGTATATTTTACTTTGAAATGTCAAATTCTCATCTCAAATTAGGACCAGGAAAAAATGACACAATATGGGAAATCCCATTCTGACAAAGGTAAAATTGCTGTCTGAATTACCAATACTAACAAGGGTAGATTTGTGGACACATCATATAGATTAGAAAGTCAAAGTTTCCTTTAATAACGCACGTGATAAAATACAGTGGAGACCTGCATCCAATACAAATTACCACTGTGTGAGTTCTCATCAGACGGGCTGAGGAACAGAAGCTGCTGTCCTGTTTCTTACCTCTCTACTACAGAACTGTGAGAGCAAGAACCATGAAAGAGAGAAAAGTAACAAGCTGCAAGTGTTTATTCCATGGTGCTAAGCAGTTTAGGGCATCTCCTAAACTTCCTTAAAATTAACACTGATGTCTGTGCTAATTTACAGTGAAAGGAGGACAAGGCCCATTTGCCTGTGTTAGTGCAGAGGGGGCTGGGGGAACTGGAAGGAAGAGAAACAAATAGAAAATCGGTGTGCCAGAGAGTAATACAAGTATGTACGTGCATGCCTGCGTTGTAAGGGACAATCCAGCAATATCCTGAACACCTTTACCCTGCCAGCTTCAGGCAGAGATCCCACAGAGACACCTGTGCCTCGGGAAGGACAGCAGAGCCCGAGCCAGGGGCTCCTGTGCCACTGTGACCGCACAAACCCCAGCCTGAGGGGCTTCACCTGCCGAGGCAGATTAGCACCGTCTGGAGAAGGTGGCTTTCACTGCAGTGGAAACAGATGCCATCAAGATTTCCATTGCAAACCAAACGATTTAATGCAACAGCAACTGGTGTCTCTCACCACCATCATCTGCTGCCCGGCCCACAGAACATCCGGCCACAAATGACCTTTACATACTTTAGGCATCACCGTTTGTCCATTCTCCCTGAGGCTGACCACATTCACCACTGGTCAGATCTAAATAAAAATAAAGCTGGGTTTTTTTTAACAAAATATCCACCTTGGTTTCTTAGTGCTCTTCCCTACAAATTTTGAGATTTACTATTTTCAGGTAAAATAAAGAAATTTTTCAATGTTTTAACATAGCTGCACACACATCCAGAGATTTTGTGCATTCAGTTCATCAACTCTCATCATATTTCTAATTCCAACTTGAGAATAAAATTTGCCATTGCAACAGGAGCTGCGATAGAGGCAAATATGACCCTATTCCTTGATTTTCAGATAGCTACCTAATTCTTTCTACCCAATTTTATTTCTGATAAGCAAGCAAAATATCATTCTTTAATACACAGTGAGATTTTTTGGAAAAAACCTCCCTCTAGGCTTCCATTTATGGCAATGAAAATAGGTATACACAGGCTTTTGATACACTGCAAATATGCAGAGTGTAAGCCTTTCCTTCCCCCTGCCTTTTGTTTTAGATCATCAGTGGGCAATCTAAATACTAATGCATGATTCCTACATAGATGTTAAAAATCTGTATTGCAGTAACACCTGGGAATAAACTGAAATGTAAAAAGAATGCATTTTTTGTAGGTACATCTATTCTTCTAAAGTGAAATAATTCTTTAAAAAGGGGGATTTTATAGCATCTATCCAGGTGATATTTCGCCCCATTTGAGCTGATAAGTTTCTACGCTAGAAATAAGCAAAAAACCAATTAACAGGTGGTTTTGTTAAAGTACTCATTACAGATTTGCATTATGCATTGCAATACTCCACTAAATTATTCAAACGACGCCTGCCCAGATAACAGTAACTTTAAAGTGCCGCTATTATTACCGGTTGGTTTAATGTGTGTTTTCCAGCCACAGTCCCCGCTGCTCCACGAGCGCTCCTGCCCTGCCGGAGAGCGGTGAGCTGCCCCTGCTCGAAGGCGAGCACGGCAGGAGCTGCTCCCGTACTGTGACCCCAACGCTCCCCGCCCTTAGGGCAAACCCCGGCGTGCCAGAAGCGACAGACACGCCTCAGTCCGTCATCCGGCAGATGCCAACCTGCCTCCTCTGTGCAGACAGATCGGCACTGTCACACCTGGGCGGGCTGCAGTGGCTACCCGCACCTGGCATTAGGCTTGTACCAACTGCGAGCCATTGTCGGTCCCTCTGCGGGAGCTCACGGGCAGCCCAGGTGCCTCAGGCTCGGTGACAGCCGCCAGGTGCCCCAGGCCCGGTGACAGCCGCTCCCTCGGGCGCTCCCGGCTCCGTCCCGCCGGAGCCTGGCTCGCACACCCCGCAGCCACCCCGGCGCAGGATGCCCGTGCCAGCCGTGCCCGTGCTGTCAGCAGGTGACAGGTGGCAGGTGCGGGGCCGGGACGGCGCTGCTGGCACCGCTGTCCCCGCCGGCACCGCCAGCTGAGGGCACCGCCAGCTGAGAGCACCGCCGGCTGAGGGCACAGCCGGCTGAGGGCACAGCTGAGAGCACCGCCGGCTGAGGGCACTCCCGGCTGAGGGCACTGCCGAGGGCACCGCCAGCTGAGGGCACCGCCAGCTGAGGGCACAGCCGAGGGCACTACCGGCTGAGG